>APFE031462357.1:0-20752 GCA_000404065.3 Pinus taeda
TTTATTAATTTTTATAAATTACTAATAGTAATTTTTATGCTCCAGGTTTATGATAACCCATGGTATTGACCCATGGTATTCATGTGAGCATAGACTATTTAAAGGGGAAATTCTATCTTAGATCCATCTTAATTCTGGGTCTACCAAGTGCTCAGAAGGATAAATAGATTTCATCCCCCTAAGAGTGGTAGATGTGGAGTTAAGATGGATATAGGTTGGTTTTTATGATAATGAAGATATTAAATAGACTTAGGAAATTATATTGTAAAAACATCTTAAGGTGAATGGTTAAAGCTACATTTAGTCACTTCACAAAATATAGTAAAAAACACCAATATCTCCATTAATATTGGTTTTTCTGATTTAACAAAGAAAAATTCAAAACAATGAAACCTTGTCACTCTTTCCGCATCACCCTTGCAGAAGATTTCCCACCATTTTTCAAATATTCTCAATATGATGTCTTCATGAAAATGTTTAAGTACTGATGTTGGATTAGTTGTTTGAAAAATAAGTTGGTTTGTACAACCTTTCATCTTCTGTCATATTCTTAGTTTGTCCTAATGATCTATAGGGGTTGGAGCCACTGCACCATATTTTCCTAAAAGGTGGAGATTGTTCACCAAAAAGGAAATTAATCTACATGTTACAAAGTTGTTAAAAAATGCGAGACGTATGAGGTAGTGAATTATGCTAATAAGCAATTTAGATTGGGAGAGACGTAATTAAATTTTATTATTTAATTGAAGATTTACAATTAAAATAATAATAAATCTACATTTATATATTCATATATTGATTGGAAGGCTTCTCACAATGGTCACTTCTTTCAATTAGATCTCCTTCAAGCCTTTGGGATACCTGCTACTTTCTTATATAACATAGTTGGGGTTTGCTACTTGTTGGCGTGTTGGGGTAAACAAACTTGATGTGTGTGTGTGTTTTCTTTTTATCTCGTAGTTGGAGTCTATGGAATAAGAAAGAAATTTGATAACTTGAAAAAAGTGGTAGCTTGACAAATGTTGTAGAGAAAAGATTAATCTCTCCTACCTTGACAGAACTCGTGGTCAATATCAACACCCACAAGAACTTTGTTGTGGAATATTATCAAAACTAATAGAAGGATATTAAAGAGTGTATTGTAAGAACCTTGACAAACATGGCCACTAAAACTTGGAACATTGTTTGTAGGAAGAGATAATTATGTTTCTTTTTTCCAAACATGTATGTTAGTACTTACCATCTTGCAGGTGAGGGAATCTGTAACACCAAGAGGCCTCCATGGCAACATTGTAGCTTATGTGAGGAATAAGTTTTGCTTGAGTAATAAGTGCATCTACAACATCGAGAGCCCTCCAAGGGCCCATTGCAACTCGCTTTGAGGAATACATGTGTACAACCATGAGGAATAGGTGTGTGACATTGCTATGCTATGCTCTTGACATCTCATGTACGTGACACCTAATGAAGGCACTCTTGATAGCTAAAGAGTCAAAATCAAGGAAAAGGAAGCGTATTATGCGCTATGCATTTTTGTTTTTGTGTTTTTGTTTTTTTCTTAATTGTAGCACAATTTACTATTTTTGGCAGTTTTCGGGTCGTGAACTTTCGGAGCCATTTTGAAGCCCTAAACAACGTTTTTTAGCAATATTCATTTGGGTGATTTGACCAAAATCACATTTTTAGTTGTAGTCCTCAAAGAGATCTTTCCAACGAGGTATCATGATCCAAATGGAAAATGGCATCAACCCATGGTATTCATCCACCCATGGAATTTAGCCATGGTATTGTAAGTGGCATCCACTCATGGTATTTATCCACCCATGGTATTGTAAATGACATCCACCCATGGTATTCCAGTGGATCAATTAACAGTAACAGTGGCCTTGCCTTGCCTTGCCTTCTCTTCTCTCCTCGCCTCGCCACGCCAAATATTAGACTGAGGTTCCAACTTTGCTCACAGTTTTCACCTTCGCCTTATCTGGTGCTACCGATTCTATTAAAGTTTAGATCAATTTGGGAATGACATATGATAAGATAAAAAGAAGAAGGGATCATGTTTTAATACGCTTCCCTCTCCCTCTCGGGCACGTCTTTCAAATGGTGGGATTTTCTAAGGCTTTAGGACGATGTGTCAAGTATTAAATCGTGAATATCATAGGATCAGTGTTTTACCCAATACTTTGAGGATTTTTTTTGGGTAGTCAAGTTAAAAGAAAGTTTAATATAATAAAGATGATAAAAATATTTTTAAAAATATTTATTTTTAAGAAAACTTAATAATCATACATGGTGAGAAAGATGGTCTTAGACTTTTCCTCGGTTTATATTCGTGAAATAGTGGGCTTTTGTGTTTTTGCTAAGACTCTTAGACAAGAGATAAAGTATTAAATTAATATTTTGAGCTTAATATACCTATTTACTCACATCCACATTAAGAGCAATTTGGTGCACCTAGTAATTATAATGTCTTTGAGGACATCTTAGTGCATTTAGAGGTTATAATGGGTTAGAGTCATCTTAGTGCACTTTAATGGTTATAGCTAATTAGAGGTAGCTTCATGCACCTATTGCATATGGTGGTTATAGTTCTCCATTCTACTAATAATAAAGTAAATAAAATATAATTTTAAATTCAAAGCCATTTTGATATGTTCAACATTAACGATGATGTCTTATCATTTTCATTCATTTCAACAAATTTACTTTTATGACAATGTATTTGTAGCTTTTCGTTTTTTTTTAATATGTTAATATTTTTATTTTCAATTTTATATATAATTGATTTGTATTTTATATATCCACCAATAAATAACAAGGTTCTAATCTAAGAAACTATGTAATTTTTCAAGTTACATTTTTTTTAACTAAATGTACTACTTAATTAAGTAAGATATATAAAATGCCAAAAAACAACTTTTGAATATTTTAAATAATTTTGCAAAGAAAAAAGGAAATATACATATATATATATATAGTTTTAGTCCCAAGTGTAGTTCACTTCGTCAAGCAATTAAAACATGTAATATATATTTTTTTTTATTTTTATTTAAAACTAACATTTGTAGAAATATGTTATCATTGATGGAAAAGGAATATATATATATATAATTATATATATATATATAATATATAATATTATATATATAATATAATAAATATATATATATAATGTAGTTTTTAGTCCCAGTGTAGTTCACTCGTTGCAATTAAAACATGTTATATATATATATATTTTATTTTTATATTTTTATTTAAAACTATACATTTTGTTAGAAATATGTTATCATTGATGGAAAAGGCAAAGAAGATGATGGTAGATTGTTAGAATATGTTGCCATTGTCAAAGGCGTTGGTGGCATAACAAGGATGCTGGACAAGTATTGACAAAGATGTTTCCATTAGGTCTTTGATGTCACATATGTGAATGGTAATTTATCTAGATCAAAGGTAGCAAAATGGAAAAAACAGAGAAGATTGCAAGAATAATTGAGATGAGCAGATGTATGGAAAAGGAAATTAATTATGGAGGCATAGAGAATTTGGAGCCATTTCTAGAATAACAGATCACCTCAAGTGAAAATAATTGTGAAGGTACAAAGAATTTGGAACCATTTCTAGAATAACACATTAACTCAAGTGCACGTGGAACTGACTTCAAAATATTTTTTTAGTGGTATATGGAAGTCTGCTAAAAGCCTCTTAGATTAGAAGTTATCACCCATGAAAGTTATTTACCCCAAAATTCAAGGTGTAGAATTAAATTTGAAACAATGGCTAGTTGTTGACAATTTACCAGTTAGGTATAGTTGGAAGAGTAGTTGAACATAGAGTCGGGAAAATTTAGAATCATGAAAATATATCTAATGCTTTGGATGAAATTTGAGGTAGACAAAGCCCCACCATAGATTGGATTTTTATTTTTATTTATTTTTATGGAAGTAACTCAACAAAAATATTAGCAATATCCATCATCATTTTAAGACAAAAAATTGTGGAATGCACAAAAAATCTAATGTAGCAACAAGAAGACAAATAAACTTTCAGAGTTAAATACAAAGGTGTGAAACCACTCACATGTTTTCTTTGTGGAAATGCAGGGCACTTTTCCTCCAAGTTTTGAGAAAGGAAAAAGAAGGTGCAACAACACAAGTGGAATCATCTATCTAAACAAGAATTATGATTTGATCAAAGAAATTTGAACAATTGTGTAGATAGAACCTTTCCCCTCAAAGGAAAGTTATCAGTGGGTCAATAAAAGCAAGACAATGAGTATTGGTCCAAGAAATTGGGTGAGAAGAATATTTGGTAATAATAATTCCTTCCCCCTTCTTGATCAATGTTGAATTCTATGGGTGTGGAACTTATGGGCACAAAGAAACTATGTGAAAACTTGGAAACAATGCACTTCATTTACAGAGCAAGTTGAATAGATGTGTGGATCATGTTGGTAGTGAGAAAGGATAGTCAACTAGGAGTTATTACAACAATACTAAGAGAGGTAGGTTGAATGGTTCATAGAGGCAACAAAGATTAGCGTATGGTTTTGAATGTTATTAGCATAAGATTAGTATATAACAACTTGGAATTCCTATGGTTGATGTATGACATATAACTAGCAACACAAAAATACTTCAATTAGATAAAAGGAGTAGTCATAGCCCAGACAATTCTCTAAAGTAGTATAGGTGGAAAGCAAGCACATATAGTGAAAATGAAGAGCAATAGATATTTTTAAGATTGAATTTAATTGGCGCTAATAAGTGGAATGGTTAATGGTTTATATGATTAAACTATGGTAGGATGTTTCTAAATCAGGTAAGAGTATCAAATCAACTTAGGAAATCAACTCATGGAGTTTACTAAGTAAAGCATAAGCATATCCATATGTGGAAGGAAGAGAGAGATAATTTTCTCAAGGGAAGTAGATCCCTTTCTCCACTTCATTGAAAAGCAGAAGTTGGATTCAAGAGAATCTAGAAAGAATAGATGCAATGAGAATAAAGAAACATGCCAAGTAATGCATCTGAAGAATAAGGGAAGTATGCCCTTTTCTCCTCTAGTTTATAAAGTTGAATGAGACTAGTTTTGTTGACTATTATGGTTGATTTAATGTTGTTTCCAAATTATATTGATAGACTGAGTATAGATGATGATGAAAGAATAGGGATCATGAACGTTTTACAACCAATTCTTGTTTGTATTGTGCAAGTATGTTTAAATAATTTATAGTGCCAAAGAGTGACCATAACCATAAAGGGAGTGTATTCAAGTAAAAATTTTGGTATTAGATTATTCCATTAATGATTGGTATCATAAATTGGTATAGTTGTTTGGTTCTAAAAGATAATCATCGAAGACAAAGGCTAATGGTGTTTATTGCATATTAATGTTGCTTGAATTGTCAAAGTTTATATTTCATATATGTTGAATGGTGTGGTTATTATGATTCCTTAAGATTACTCCAATTAGTAATTAGGATCAAACATCAAATTTGTGGTGAAAAGAGCATGATAACAATGTAACAACCCTTAGTTATAAATTGTTCAACATTTGGTATCAGTGGTATCAATTAAACCATTTGTATCTTGATATAAAAGGTATTAACACTTGGTATCAAGTATTAACAATCAATATAAAGTGTCATTAAATTTTTTTCAGAGCATTTTAATCATATTATTTGTAGGTGATTGTAAATCCAAGTGTTGTTGAAATATTCTTGATTAACATGCTTATTTTCATGTTTATTCTAATTTAATGTAGTGATTCTACTACCATTAGAAGTTTTCCAAGTAAAGTATATGTCGCACAGTTGGTTTAAGCATACATTGTTGAGAGTCCCTTTATATTTGTCATATAAGCACATCTAAGTGGCATAGGTTGTTGTTTATTACTTGATAAGACAATGGTGATGGTCATGCATAAGATAGATTTTTGTTATTTCTAGAGGTCATGTGTATGTGTATAGGGAGGAACTATTATGAATGAAAGCCTAGCTGAGACAAACCAATAGGAATGATTTTTCTCCTTGCTCAGTTGGATACGTATGTGTTATTTTAGAAAGAAATCCCTCTTGACTACTTGAGGATGAGATTGGGAGTAATTAATCCTCTCCTTTCAACTCAATATTCTCCATAGGGAAGAAAGGAAGCTACTTAGATCAACTCAAAGATATCTAAAGTTATCAGTGTAAGAAGAAGTAGTTTATAGGTCTACATGATCAACAAGATAGGGGGAGTTTGTTAATAAGGGGACAATGTTAGTATATTTTCCATTGGTCTCAAGGGGGGAGAAGTATATCAAATAAAACGAAAGAGGGAGGAGATGAACCAAACTAAAACAACAAAAGGGAGAAGTAGATTATTGTAAATGTACATAAAGGATAAGTGCATCATAGGGGGAGAAACATCTACAAAGAATAAGAGAAGAAAAGGAAAGTACACTTATCTTTACTTGATTATTGGTGATGTGTTTTTGTTTGCTTAAAGTGTTTCCACAAATGCGAAAGTGGGATATTGTTAGAAATATGTTTTCATTGGTTGCAAAGGAAGAGAATATGATGGGTAGACTGTTAGAAAATGTTGTCATTGTCAAAGATGTTGTTGGCATATGAGGGAGGTTTATATCACACGTGTCAATGGAGGTTTATTTAGATAGAGCTAATGAAATGGAAAAATAAGAGAATATTGGAAGAAGAATGAATATGACCACATGTATGGCAAAGGAAAATAATTATTAAGGTGGAGAGACTTTAGAGCCATTTATAAATTAGGAAATAACCTCAAAAGCAAGTGGAACCCACTTAGATGGATAGAGCTCTCAAAGATATCTATAGTTGTTTATGGATGTCTGCTAAAATCCTCCTAGATTGCAAGTTATTTCCCGTGAAATTTATGTACCCCAAAACTCAAATACATATTTAAAGTTGAAACGTCTAGTTCTTGTAGTTTAGTAGTCAACATAGTTGGAAGAAAAACTAAGCTCAAATATGAGATAATTTGGTCTAACAATTCAATGGTGATTTTTTTTTAATGGCCAATCGTGGAGCTCCTTATAACAACTCATTTTGGAAATATTTTTCCCAGATGCTTCAATTTTTCACACAAAGGGAATGTTCAGGACGACTTAAACTTGGGAGGATTTAGTAGCGATTAAATGAATTTAATTGGTGGAGTATAATTGTAGGAATCCCCACTATATAGATCACTTTCGGTGAAATTCCCTTGATGTTATTATAGATACATGTAAAGGGGACAACCAAGATGACATAAGCCTAGGTGGGGTGGGCAGTCCACACAACAATGGAAAAAGATCTCATCGGTAGATGTTCTATAGTGGTCATCACGGGATCCATGTCAGTAGAGGAGGCATTCCATGGAAGTTCTAAGCCATGTGTAAATAAGGGGAAGTCGGGATGATCTAAGATCAGGCAAACATGGTAGATCAATAACATCGGACCAATAGAAAGGTAGTAGGGTAGTCAATGTTGTAATAAGCTGGAATCCAATGGTTTTTTCTTTGAAAAATATAATAAAGAAAATGTTGTAAAATGAAGGCCTAGGAACCCTTCTTCCCTCTACACTCAAAATAACATGCAAAAATCAAAGGAATACGTGCGACAATATTTTATCAATTTGAGATGATGTCAGTATGAAGTAAGACCTAGGGACACATGACATACCTTTTTAATTCTTTTCAGATAGTTAGAGGGGCCAAATATGAGTGACACGTGTCACCATTCAAATGGTACCATGCAAAAGTAGTGACATCAGAATGACATCACCCCAGAAGATTTTCCTTAGATTGAATTATAAGGGGTGCGTACGAAGATCTCTCAACTCACTGGGCACTGGGTGTATGTGGAATTTGTTAGAGACAGATGACCTTGATTATTCATTGATTAGTTCATAGTTCGGTAGTGGTTCCCACCATGACACGTCATCCTATCTTCCAAACACCAAAAGGTTTCAAGTGAGTGCAATAGAGGATGCTCCGAGCTGATAAAGGACTGGGAGATGGTGGCATGTATAAAGTGGAGCACTAGGACCAATGGTAATGATACATGTAGACGAATGGTGGACATGCATGGACACATAATCCTAGATTGTACTTAAAATAGAAATAGAGTAGGGGACCAAACTTAAATACTA
Source organism: Pinus taeda (assembly GCA_000404065.3). Classification (NCBI taxonomy): domain Eukaryota; kingdom Viridiplantae; phylum Streptophyta; class Pinopsida; order Pinales; family Pinaceae; genus Pinus; species Pinus taeda. The sequence goes on from APFE031462357.1 coordinate 8,151, forward strand.
AGAAAAGAGCATGGAGAAATTTTAAAATGAAATAATCTCTCAGGGCTTAAGGGAAAATGGGCCCAATGGAGTTATAATTAGCAGTGCTTTATTTATGAAAAACACTTTAATCCTATGCTAAAGGGAAAATTGGTGCTTAATCCATATTAAATACAGTACTAAAATTAATGTTTGAAGGCTTTTGACTGAATGGATAAAAAACACTCAAATTTTGCATTTACACCATATTTTGTGCAAAACCACCAAACTGACAACACTAATAAAACCAAAAATCAAGGCATGAATGCGTTGGAGCTGAAAATAGTGGAATGGGTAGACTTGGACATAGATTGGATAAAATTGCTAAATCTGGTAGCCAACCAGATTTAGAAAAATCCACGCTAAATCGTATAACTCACCATAATGGAGGAAAACAATAGTTCAACTCAAAATTTCTTGAAGATACATGCAAGAAATCATTGATGAATTGAACAACACATGTAGAGGACCTAGTTAAAGCAAGACATAAATAAAATATAAATACTCTCTTCATGGCCCAAAATTTACTCGTAACCTTATCCACTGTCTTCCAAATGGTTCCATGAGTTCCTTTTCCGAACTCCTCAACAATAACATAATGATCCATGGCACTATTAAATTAGAAAAAATTAACAATCACCTTCTCTTCTCGCTAATTATTAGACTGATGTACCAACTTTGCTAAGAGTTTTCACCTTTCCCTTATCTGTTACTATCGATTCAATCAATGTTTAGATCAATTTGGGAATGAAATATGATAAAAAGAAGAAGAAGTCATGTTTTAATATGCTTCCCTGGGGTTATGGTGGGCTTTTGTATTATTTTCTAAGGCTTTGGGATGATGTGTAAATTACCAGAAAGTTTCAAGTGATTGCAATAGAGGATGCTTCGAGCTGATAAAGGATTGGGAGATGGTGGCATGTATAAAGTGGAGCACTGGGACTAATGGGAATGACACATGTAGACGAATGGTAGAACTGCATGGACACATAATCCTAGATTGTACTTAAAAGAGAAATAGTGTAGGGGACCAAACTTAAATACTAAGACAAGAGCATGTAGAAATTTTAAAATGAAATAATCTCTCGGGGCTTAACGGGAAATGGGCCCAATGGAGTTATAATTAGCAGTTCTTTATTTATGAAAAACACTTTGGTCCTTTGCTAAAGGGAAAATTGGCACTTAATCCATATTAAATAGAGTACTAAAATTAATGTTTGAAGGCTTTTGTCTGAGTGGATAAAAAACACTCGAAGTTTGCATTTACACCATATTTTGTACGAAACCACCAAACTGACAACACTACTAAAACCAAAAATCAAGGCGTGCATGAGTTGGAGCTGTAAATAAGTGAATGGATAGAATTGGATATAGATTGGATAAAATGGCTAAATTTGGTAGTCAACCAGATTTAGAAAAATCCACGCTAAATCGTATAACTCACCAGAATGGAGGAAAACAATAGTTCAACTCAAAATTTCTTGAAGATACATGCAAGAAATCATTTATGAATTGAACAACACATTCAGAAGACCTAGTTAAAGCAGGACATAAATAAAATATAAATACTCTCTTCATGGCCCAAAATTTACTCGTGACCTTATCCATTGTCTTCCAAACGGTTGCATGAGTTCCTTTTCCCAACTCCTCAACAATAACATAACGATTCATGGAACTATTAAATTAGAAAAAATTAACAATCAACTTCTTTTCTCACTAATTATTAGACTGATGTTCCAACTTTGCTAAGAGTTTTCACCTTACCCTTATCTGCTACTATTGATTCGATCAATGTTTAGATTAATTTGGGAATGAAATATGATAAAAGGAAGAACGAGTCATGTTTTAATATGCTTCCCTGGGGTTATGGTGGGCTTTTGTATTATTTTCTAAGGCTTTGGGATGACGTGTAAATTATTAAATCGTGAATATCATATCATCCGTATAGTTTTTCTCAATCTTGAATAACATAACATCGTGGTTCTACCAAATCCTTGGAGGATTATTTGGTGGGTCCACTTAAAAGTTTAATATAGCAAACATGATAGAAATATTTCTAAAATATCCTTTTTTTATGAAAACATAGGAATGATATATGCTTAAAAAAAGGTTGTATACCCCTTCTTCAGCTATACTAGTGAAATAGTGGTATTTTGTGTCCTTTTCTAAGACTCTCGAACAATATGTAAAGTATTAAATTATTAATAACATAGCAGTGGTTGTAGTTTTTCCCCAACTATCAAAGGAATCTTGGAGCATACTTTTGGTGTGTCCACTAAAAAGTTAGATATAATAAAGATAGTACAGTTGTTTGAAGAATAATTTAAAAATAATAATAATAGGTTATGAAAATTATAAAATGATATATATTTAATATTTTCATTTCAATGTTTTGACATGGTTTTGAAAAGACTATAAAATGAATTAAATATAATTTTATCATTATAATTGTTATTAACTAAACATATCTTAAACATTATTGTATAGAAAAAATAACAAATTTCAATACCAACGTGTATCTTTATTAAAACATTTAAAGCCAATTAATATCCTTATTTTTAAAATCAATAACTATAATATATTATAAAACATATATATAATGCCTTTGAGTGATGTGTTTCACTTATGAAAAATGGGTCATGAAAATATATTGTTTCATTTCTTTCACTATAATCTTATTTTCTTTCCCTATTATCATTTTTGGCAAGTATCTCTTCATTATCATTTTTCCCAGTGGATAGTAACTTACAAGATCACAATTTAGAAAAGGTGAGAGAATATCCATTGCTTAAAACTCTTTTTGTTTCATATTCTCCTTAAAAATAACTTATTATATATGTACTTTAAAATTTAATTCATTGTTCTATTAATATTTTGTTGAATCATAAATATTTTTAACTAAATATGTTTATCTATCTAATAAGCTTACTAAAACATATAAAATGTGAAGAAACCATCTTTTAAATTCTCTAAAACAATTTCTTCAAAACATATTTTTAGTACATAAAAAAAAATGCATTTTTACTCCACAATGTAATTTCGTTTTCAAACTCATAAAAACTTTTTATATAAAATATTATGACTTTAATCTCCCTATTTACTCATATCCATATTAGGAGGACTTAGAGTTTATAATGGGATAGATCCATCTCTGTGCACCTTAATGATTATAGTGAATTACGGGTAGCTTCGTGCACTATTGCATATCATGATTATAGTTTTCCATTCTATTAATTACAAAGTGAATAAAAATCTAATAAATAAAATGTATTTTAAAGTTCAAAGTCATTTTGAGATGTCAAATATTAAAAGCAATACCTTATTATTCTCATTCATTTCAAAAAAATACTTTTTTGACAATGTGTTTGTATTTTTAGATTTTTTTAATAGTTTGATATATATTTTTTAAATTTTATATATAACTCATATGTATTCCACATGCCTAGCAACAAATAGAAACTTTCTAATTTAAAAAGACTATCTAAAAATAAAAATAAACATGGGATTTGTATGTATGTTTTATATCAAGAACGGAAGGAAAGTGTAGTTCATATGTTGATATTTTACATTTATACTAGGTGAATGTACAAAGAAATGGAAAGCTTCATAGTGAAAATGGAATCATGGTAATATGAGCCCACTAACTAATGTTTCGTATGGTTTCAATGTGGTTCTATATGTAGAGATACTTCTTTCCAGTTACAAAGTCAAACCTTAAAGGATGTAATAAATTAAAATGATCCATTTTCCCATTAGAAAGTCAAGGGAATGGGGTTATTTCAATGGCGCCATCCAAGGAGGCCTTCTTGGATATGGAGAAAGGGAACCCTTTTCCTATTTTATATTAATTTCATTATGTTTAAAAAGAGATTGAGAGGTTATTTCATTGGGCTGAAAACAAGATTCACAAGTTATCCTAATATTTTTTTTGTGTGCTTATAACACTAAAATTATTTATATATTTAGTTTCATAGGAATAACTCCTAAATTTACTAAATTTCAGTGATTCTCTTATTCCATGTATCAAGAATCAAATATATTACAAAAGCACTTTTTTATTCCATGTGTACAAGGAATTTAACAAGTAAGTTGACTCCTTATCCAAGGACTCCATATAGAGGTTGAGAAATAGACACTAAAAAAAGAATCTATTACAAAATCTGTCAAATATGTTGTTTGAATATTATGATAAGATTAATATAATGGTATGGAGAGATGTTTGTGGTATCTGTAAAACCATACTAGAAAATGACTTACACTTCAAGAGAAGAAATGATTATTATTTTTTATAAGCATATAAGATTCAAAGAAGGCATGATAGCTTTGCAACTTATAATTGTATTTTGTTCACACTCCAAGAGGACATTCGAGTCATGGAGGAAAAGGAGCATATATGTTTATTGATAGGTTGTGAAAGTATTAATAGTTTATAGTCTTGAACCCAATTTTAGATTTTGAGTATTTATTTATTACATAGTATAGAATGCATATGCACATATATAAATATGGTTTTTTTTTTTTTATCAACATAAGTAATAATTTTTTAATGGTTAAAATAAAAATCTATATTGTTAACAACAATTTATATAAGTTTTTTTATTAATTAGTAGTCTTTTTTTAATATTAATTAATTTTTCTTGTAGAACTTATCATAGATGAATTATCAAACAATAATAAGGAAATGAGGAAATTCATCATTCGTTTGTGAATGTAGGTTAACATACCCATTGAAACTTAATACTTTAATGTTTACTTTCAATATAGTGGAAATCTATATTAAACTTTAAAAAATAAATATATTTATATTAAATTGTACAAAGACATTTTTTGATACAACCTCATATGTAGATGTCAAATAAAATGTAAAAATTATTATATTTCCAACTATGAAAGAATTAAAAATGATGAGAATTAGAACATACAAATATAATAAAAACACTATAAATATTTTTATAATACTTTTAATTGAAAGAGAAAGAAAACCTAATATTACTTATAAAAATTACACAAAATTTTTAATTTATTAAAGGTTAATGAATTACATACTCCCTATAACATCCCAATCCATTATCATTATAGTGAGGCGTGGAAGTTTGAGATGTGAAAAAATTAATTGAAATGAAGATGGGAGGAGCTTAAGAATCAATATGACACACACACACACACACACACATAGACACACAGACATGAGGAAAATATATGAGAATAAGGGATCAAAATTGCTAAAAAGGTTGAAGATCAAAATAATTAGCAACTTGAAGGGACAAATCAAAGATAAATGGTAGGAGGGCTTGAAGAGAAGTATTGGAGCCCAAGTGTGAAGTTAGGTTGATTATGAAAATTTATTGTAAATGTAAAATGTACATGTGAAATGACATCAAATGTAAATGAAAAAGGAAAGTATGAACTAATATGAAACATAAATGCCATGACGTGTACATTTTTGATGGAAGGAAAGTTATATAAATGTATTTTTATTAAAATATTAAGAAAATCCCTCCTAGGTTTAGGGTTAGCAGTTTTTTTTGAAACATATGTGTAATTATATTTGGGGAGAGGTATCTCAGGTTTGAATGGGAGATAATGTTTTTTGGGTTGTGTGTGAGAAGATTTTTGGGAGGTTGTACAGCCTCCCTGCCACCATGGCAGGGGGGATCCATATTCTGATGTAAATGTCTATTTAGATTTAATGAGAAGAATCCATATTCTAGAGCCATGTTCTTATTTGCAATAGTTTTTTGTGCATTGCAACAACTTGTGGGTTGGTTTGTTTTACAATTTTCTGTTGCAACAACATATTTTTTAGGCACAACAATTTGTGAAATATAATGTGTCATTTTTAGTTTGTTGTTTGTAGATACTGTACGTTCAATTTCTACAACTGTGTGTCATTTATTTTGTTGAGCATAAATGGTCTTAAGTTGAGGTCGACAAGAGAATTTTTATTTGTTTTATTGGAAACAACTTTATGTTTTAAATTACAACAAAGTTATGTGCTTATTTCTAGTTTAGTGTGTTTATTTGTAGCAATAATCCTTATTCATTTGCAGTTGTTTTTGTCATACTCTCCAACAACTGTGATTTTGCAGTGTTTGGTTTTATTTATGTTGGTGGCATAATGTATTTGTTTCCTCCACTGACGGTGTCACAACTATCTCCGCTTCTGTTGTATTTTGTGTCACAACTATCTGTGTTTGTGTTGTTCACTCTTTTTCCATCATTGTCCATGTCGCAACTATCTGTTTTTTGTCGTTGTATGTGCAGTATTTGTCTATGTAGAAACTATCTATATTTCTACAATATTATAAAAGTAAATAAATAAATAGAGTGTATTTTAAAAACTCATTATTAACACACATTATATCTATATACTGCAAGAAGGATGGACCGAGTTGGTGTCTACATACAACTATTTTGAATTGACTTTCTTCATACAACAACACCTAAAAGCACTATATATTTGCATAACATGACAAAGACAACTAAGTGATAAGTGTCCTGCTGCATTTCCTCCAAAACAGATTGGCTTGATTTTTGTTTTCTTCGTTGAGGATGGGAAGGCTAACCTACGATATCCCCTCGGGCAATCTCTTCTTACATTGTTGATTTCACATGTCATTGCCGTAGGGAATCCTTGGACGCACCATTGTGAGCCTCATCAATATTTTCCTCCATTGTTAGTATTAATGTTGCTCCAATGCTTTATATAATATGTTAAGTCAGTTCTACTTGATTTGAAACCTTTGTCTCTGCCATTAGTGTCGCATTGAACCAAAAACACTAATAGATCAATGAAATATGAAACCATTATGGAAATGTTGTTGTTTGGATAAAAATACAATGAAGGCAAGGAAGCCACGCATGTATTTTGCTTCTTGGATGGAGTAGCGCAGGATTCATAGATTCTAACTGATTTATTAACCTCTAAAACTATCCTCGACTTTTCCTCACTGACGAGACATGGTGAACACCATCCAAGTGGCCACACAGACTCGTCCCTCCATGTAAAGCTGTGGCCTCCACAACGCAAATGCAGTTATATTGATTAATATAATTACATAATAATCCCTAAAAGGAAGAAATGATGATACTCGTCACATTATTGTACAATTAATTTCAATTAATAATTGAGGAAATATAGTTCTTATTATACTCCTCATGGAATTGATTTCTTAATCATGTCCTATTCATCAACCTTAAAAAGACCTTAAACAAACTTCGGTTATTTGCGATGAGTCGAGTTTACGAGGACAAGCACACCCTGACGAGTGTGCACTGACTAGTTGTGTGACGAAAAGATGTGAAGCTCCAACAAGTTACTCGAAGAGTCGAAAAAATGAGATTGGGAAAATGGACTAAATATGGGTGCACGTGACGAGTTGGTAGGCTGAAGTGCGGAGCGGACGACTTGGCGGGCCGACGTGCAGAACAAACGAGTTGGTGGGCTGATGCATTACTTAGCATTTTCTTAAAAACACCGATCCTATGATATTCACGATTTAATACTTGACACGTCGTCCCAAAGCCTACCATCCCTTCTTTTGAAAGCGAATGATGATGGTGTGCGTTTGACAATTATATGAATATAAAGCCGACATTCCGTCAAAGTGTCTATATGGACGAAATTTAATATAAAATTATGGACATTTTCTATATGGACATTCCGTCAAAGTGTCTATATGGACATTCCGTCAAAGTATCTATATGGACGAAATTTAATATAAAAATATGGACATTTTCTATATGGACATTCCGTCAATGTGTCTATATGGACATTCCGTCAAAGTGTCTATATGGACGAAATTTAATATAAAAATATGGACATTTTCTATATGGACATTCCGTCAATGTGTCTATATGGACGAAATTTAATATAAAAATATGGACATTTTCTATATGGACATTCCGTCAATGTGTCTATATGGACATTCCGTCAATGTGTCTGTATGGACATTTAATAAATGATGCTAAACTTGGTGTGGCAAGACTGTAGTTTCCATGTGCAGTCCATAATTTATTAATTTCGTGCCGTGTGTCGCAAGAGAAGTAAGAAAAACGGAAACGGAGAACGTGGGCCATACTTCAAATTTCGTTATAGATTTGTTTTTTCTAATTTCCTTTTTTGAATTCAACTTGGTTGCCAGAATTTAATTCCATTAGTGTTTCTTAATCTCCTCAGTTAATTCCATCATTATGACGATAATTAGGGGGTTTAGAAACCTATAAAAGCGGGTTCTGTCATTCCCAAATTGATCTAAACTTTAATAGAATCTGTAGCACCAGATAAGCCGAAGGTGAACACTGTGAGCAAAGTGAGATAAGTCTAATATTTGGCGTGGCGAGGCGTGGAGAGAAGAGAAGGCCAGGCAAGACCACTGTTACTGTTTTCTAATTTCAGAGTGAAGAGAACAGAAGGCGACTGTTGTTACTGTTTTCTAATCTCAGAGTGAGTGCCATGGATCGTTATGTTATTGTTGAGGAGTTGGGAAAAGGAAGTCATGGTACTGTTTGGAAGGCAGTGGATAAGGTTACGGGCGAATTTTGGGCCATGAAGAGACTGAACGGAAACTTCTCCAGATATGAGGATTGCGCAGAGGTGAATTGTTTAGCGGATTTGAGGTTTCATCCCAACATACTTTACCTACATGATATCATATTGGAGGGCACCACGTTGTACGCGGTGCTTGAGCTGATGGACTGCGATCTGTCAGAGCTCCAGAGAAGAGGGACAGGTCGTTCGTTCTCCGAGGACGAGGTGCGAAGCTTTTGCTTCCAGATTTTGAAAGGGCTTCAAAGCATGTCTTATGAAAGATATTGTCACAGGGACCTGAAACCACAGAATTTATTAGTGAGGGGAGGTACGTCTATTAAAATTGCTGATTTCGGGCTGGCTACTAGAATATGGAATAATAAGCCACTGGAATCATATGTTGGGACACGCCCATATCGAGCACCGGAACTTTTGCTTGGATCCACTGAATATGGTTTGTCCAATGACATTTGGGCAGTGGGCGTTATCATGGCGGAGCTGTTCACTGGTTGTCCAATATTTACAGGCTCTAACGCGCTACATCAGCTGCATAGCATTTGCTCTGTCATTGGTTCTCCTGATACCCTAAGTTGGCGTGAGGGGTTACTGCTTGCCGAATTAAAGGGTTACAGCTTTCCAGAAGAGTTTGGGAATATTGATTCCACTAAACAATTGTCGTCTCTTCTACCGACAGCAAGTGCGGCGGCCATTGATTTCATAAACAGTTTGTTGTCGTGGGATCGGAAGAGAAGGCCCATACCTAAGGAAGCACTGGAGCATCCATTTTTCTATGCCTCCTCCGGTCTATTCCAACCTATTCCTCTCTTGACAAATCGCGAGAATCCTATTGGTCATACAGTTCTGTCATCTGATTTACAAGGGAGAAGCTGCAATTCTTATTCTTATTTTGTTGAACAGGTTACGTTTACAGAAGAAGGTACATTGCAGATTAATCCAATTGTTGCAGCAGGAGTGGAGCAACAGATACCATTTGAATATGCCAATCACGACGGTGGCAAGAACAGAGCAATTCCAACCTATTCCTCCTCCTCCCGTTACGACATGAAATTCCAACCTATTCCTCTCTTGCCAAATCACGAGAATCCTATTGGTCTGTCATCTGATTTAAAGGGGAGAAGCTGCGGCAATTCTTTTTCTTATTTTGTTGAACAGGTTGGATTTACAGGAGAAGGTACATTGCGGAATAATCCATTAAGGGCCGGAGGCGGAGTGGAGCAACCGATAGCATTTGAATATGCCAATCACCACCACGGGGGCAACAAAACACCAACAGTGGACATGTTTAGGTCGAGTTATTCAGTTTGGCAAAAGGATAGTTACCTGGGCTCATATCAAATTCCCGCCTCTTCTTCACTTCAAAATCTGCCATCCCGCCCATTTCCGGGAATGGGCCCCAAGCTCATGCTTAATCGAACCCCAGTAAACCCTCCCGATAATGGTAATCACGAAGATGCGAACAACCCCCGATCAGTGGACCAATCGAGGTTGAATTCTGAACATTCAATTGGGCAACAGCGTAATTACGTGGGCTCATATGAAATTCCTGCATCTGTGTCAATAGAAAATCTGCCAGCATACCAGTTTCCAGAAAGTCTGCCAGCATACCCGTTTCCAGGTATGGGCCCGAAGCTGTTAATCGACGAAAAAACAGGCCATAAATGAATCTGCGGGTCCTTGTAGTTCCTTAAAATGTAAACATTGCATTGTTTTTCAGATGTTGATTTCACAGTTTAATATAAACTGACGATAATTTATTTAAATAATTTATATACAAAATGATGATTGTTAGTTTCACTAGTGTGAATATCTAGTGGGTGGGGTGAGCTGCGGACTGGTGATTCTGATAATTAACGTAAACCCTTCTTCTGAATGCAGATTCAACATTCATCTCCTTGAATCATCTCATAATTTACAATAGCAAGAAGATGTAGTGATCCATATGTTCTCACAGTGGCAACTACCCTTCTCGATGAATGTTAATCTACAGCTGCGCAGTAACAATGTTAATCAAACTCAAGAGTCTATGGAGACACATGGATAAAATTGAAAGGTTCACTAATGTTACATTTAATAATAATAACATCATATTAACACTAACAAATTAAAATTAGTAATGATAAAAAATATTGGAACATATTTACCATAATAGATTAAAAATAATATTGATGATGATGAAAAAATATTGGAAACAAAATTATTCAATGTATATTTTAATTTTAAATCAAATTTATTAAGGGATAAAATAATTGAAAGTTAAAAGCAATAAATTTATTTTTTTTGAGGGCTATATAGAATTTCCTAGCTATTTAATATAGAGTTTACACATAGCATGCAAAATTAATATTGTTGATATCCTTTTGTGTAATTCATTCTATGTTTAGTGAAGATGTAATATTTAAAAAAAAATATTTACAAAAAAAATCCTATTGTTGGGCATAAGCAAATTTTTTCAATATTCCTATTAAATAACATAACTTCTGCATTTAGAAGAATAAAGTAATTTAAATCAAGCTTTTCCTTACATTTTTACTTTTTAATGTGAGAGGGATGTGCATTGTATTTCATTCTTAATATGGAGTTTGATATGCAATATTTAAAAAATAATAACAATTTTTTTTAAAGTGGGTTATAAATCAAATATTTATCTATTTATATGCATTAGCTCCTCTACCTATTCTCTTCTCCTTGCTATATTCTATTTGCTACAGTTATAAGTACTTCTTCCCATATTTATTTGCCTAACTCTACCATCGGGAGGCCAAGAAAAATTACTTTTAAGGGCATCTATCAATACATTGAATATTTATAAAGCTAAAGAGAAGAAAGAGAAACACAACATAAGTAAGAATTACGTACAATGCTTATGGAACATAAAATTTAATTATCTACAATGTTTAACAATAGATACCATTTAAAAGGTAGAATGATAACATTCATGACTAAAATTTAAGGAATGAATGATATGATACAAGAAATAAAACACAAAAAATAATCAATGTATGAAAAAAACTACACCTCAGTTCATGGTCATGACATAATCCCCCACTTTAAACGGTTGTCGTCCTGAAAAACACCATCATACATCGTTGCAAAGTGTCGCTAGCTCCAACATCTCCAAAATGTACATGTTGCCTACCTCTTCTATGTCTTTGCATAAAACATCAAGGCTCACGTCTCCATGGAAAGGAAGTCTCCACATGTTGCCTCATTGTGGAAGGTTGGTCCCTCCAACTCAACTAGATACCATTGCTGCAACATATATCATGTCTGACCTCATCATTTATCGTAATCGACTCTCTCCCCACTTCAGCTTTCTTCCCAAAAGATGTCGTTTCTTTCCCGGTAAGGAAGCTATGAGTGGCCCCTGTGTCCACCAATGTAGCAAACTTCTTGCCATGTATGGTTTCCTACACAAAACTCAGCCTAAAGTCATTTCCATCCTCTCTAGGCTTGATCTTGCATCTTATCTCTGCAACCTTCTTCAATAACTCGACCTCAGAAGAGTCTTTTGAATTATATTTCGACCTAACTTCCTTCCTGAGGTACCTCAACTCCCTATTTGGTTCATCTAATCAATTCAATCCTGGCTTACCTTAAGCTTCATCACGTTTCTCCTCCATCGCTTTCTCCTTAAGTGCACCTACTTGGCACACATTGACTTCTTCCATTCGAGGTGACCCAATCTTTCGAACATATTCCTTCATTTCTTGGTGATAGTCCCAATTCTGTCAATGTAATTGAGGTCATCTTGTTCTATCACAATGGGCTTTCTAGCAAGAAAGTCCCTCTCAATGTCGTCCTCAAGTCCCTTGACATTTGCCTGCAACATGGTGCTTTTCTCTGTTAGTCAAACTCATTCATCCGTGAGATCTTGGACTCTTCGATCACCATGTCATATCTTCTGATCAAGTTCATCGAGTTCAATAGTCCTTCCATGAACATTACCCAAGTCCTTCCCCATGTCCACTATCTTGTCCCTCACGTGTATCAAGAGTTCCCACTCTTGCTCAAGAGCTTCATAAAATTTATGCAT
>APFE031462361.1:9341-22216 GCA_000404065.3 Pinus taeda
TGCATAAAATTCTGTGAACTTTTCTCTACATGAAATAAACTTTTCTTTGCATAAAATTCCGTGAAATTTTCTCTACATGAAGTAAACTTTTCTCTGCATACAATTCTGTGAAATTTTCTCTACATGAAATAAACTTTTCTCTGCATAAAATTCTGTGAACTTGAAAATAACTTTGCTGCACTATAATTTATCATCTGAGTGATTTTCCATCAAGGACAACACTTGTCTCATAATTCCAACAACCTCTATGCTCCATGCCTCCCTTGATCCTCAGGCTTCTATTTATTTCCCCCTCACCCTTCTCCCTCCCATCATTCCCGCTACTCCCACACCCCCCGCTCTTCCTCCACTCTCTAGTTCCTCTCGCTCCCCAACCCCTCTCTTTCACTCATGGCCCTGAAGCGTAGTTCCATTCCAACCTCCAGTCAGGGGGGCAAGCATAGTCACTCAGCCACTCGATGGCATTCTCTAGGTTCCCCCCCCCAACTACTCGCACTAAGACCTCCGTGAGGCACGCAACCTTGAACTACATGGTGGTCGTAAACCCGGAAGCTCAAGAGCGCATTGCCAATCTGGAAGCCCAAACTAATTTTCTTCGCAAAGAGGTTGCATCTGATGAAATAGATGTGAACTTTGCCTGGATCCCTTATCCTGCCCTCATCAAAGTGCACGAGAACTTTTATGCGCACACCATAGAAACATGGTGGCAAATGAAAACAATCATGGGTCTTGTAATGCAGGAGTAGGAGGAGCACACTAAGGCACTTGAAACCAAGATTGACAGCCTTACGAAGAATTTTGTTATCTATGTTGAAGCCATCCACCATTGTCATTTCATTACTCGGGACTCTCCGTAGTACACTGTCATCAAGAAGAAATCGACAAAGAAACTCCATTCAGCAATTGAAGACTCACCAAGTATCAAGAAAGAGATTGTTGGAGCCTCCTCCAGTCGTCCAAACACTACTGCGCCACAGGAGGGGAGTACTCAGGATATTCCCATCAACCTGGATGAAGACCCAGTCACCACCAACCAAGAATGAATACGACAAGTCTTTTTTGTCTCTTTTCCCTCGCAGAGGCCTGTCTGTTGCAGACTTCTCAGTCTCGGAAATAAACACCCCAATCCTAGTCAGTATAGCAACAACTATTATCTGTACTATCTTTTTTGAGTATGTTGTAAAAAGGGTTCCTTTTTGGTTCCTGGAAATTCTTCATTGTATCTATCATAGGCTACAGAACCCAATTTTGCCAAAGTTTCAATTTAAAAGGAGAAATATTGAAGCCAGAACAGAGTATTTTGTTGTTCCTTGTGTCGGGCTCTCTCCCTCGCACAAACCAACCAATGTAATTACTCACTTCTTTCAGTAATATATTACATCTTATTCACAAAAAAAAATATTATGGTATATTTCCATGAGTGAATTAGTGGAAAATGGATGTAAGGGAGCTTGAAGATTACTTTGAAGAGATTTGAAGATAAATTCTGGTGTAATTACGAATAAGATTTCATTATTTGGGAAATTATAGCCTTCTTGCTAGGGAGATCCCTAAGATGACACCATGTAACAAATTCTAGGAAGACATGAGTTTGGGGAAAAATAAATTGAAGTAAGAATGACTCCCAAATACTTAATTCATCACTGTTATCTATTTTTTTTTCCCAATTATGAAGTTCATAAAAGTCGAACTCACACTGGCTTTCTGCTATTTTATACTGTGTGTCTACAGAAGGAAATTCATCTAGGTTATATATAGGAGGTAATACATGATTTTCAACAACCATTTTCGCCTTTCCTTTATGAGATGACATCTTTGACTGTAATGGAGGCTAAGGAAATAGAGTTACCAGACTGCAATTGATCGATTACAAACAAGAATGGTGTTGCGGAGGGCATTGGTGCACTTGAAAATAGTTGGGACAAACCTGCATAGATCAAACGAATGGCAAAAGGGACTAATGCAGGGTGATGCAGGGCTTTCAAAAGGAGAGCAGCGAGATTAATAGAAACATTACCATTTTTGGAGCGTCACATTAAAACAATTAAATGTTGGCAGGATTCATTAATGGCCAACGTCCATATGACTGTTGGCAGGAACATTCAATAATTAACAGTAATGTGGCATGGACGACGGGTCACGTGCCATGAATGAAGCGTGAGAAGGCAGGAGCAGGTGGTGCTCTTTTTTTGTGTTACATGGGTGGTGAAAACGGTAAGTGGTAAAGGAAGGGAGGGCCCCGTAGTCATTGTGGAACTGCCACATGGTTTTCGGCAGTTTCTACATCATCCTCCGCCGTTGATCCTGGCGAGGATGATCTCGGCCATTCAACACACAAGAACTTTATTGTAAGGCAACAATACATCACATCATCATTTATTTGCAACTTTAATCAAAATATTTTGCTAACTAATCAAAATTTACCATAATAAAAAACTTAAGGTGGCATTTTAACTAGCGCGCCCTTTGGGGATTTTTATTTTTATTCATTTTTCACATATGTTCTTTTATTCCCTTTTTATTTTTCCTCTATTTTTCTTTATTTTTCTATTTTCATAATTTTTCTATTTTTCTTTTTGCTGTTTTATTCTTTTCTTTTTCTATTTTTCTTTTTCTTTTCTCTCCTTTTTCTATTTTTTCTTTTTAGAAGGATAAAAACAACTAAAAGTAAAAATTAAGTTACAACATCCCTCAGGATAAATAGCTGGATAATTATACCTTGATCACTATATTTATAGGACCCTAACAAGGGCTACCATAACCTTCTCAATCCTTGATTGAAATTGTTCTTCTCATTGATATATTTCCAAAGGGGTACTATGCACCATAACTGGAGTTTATATGTGTAATTTATAGCCCTCGAAAATTGATGTGTTTACTAGACTCAATGCCCACGTTCCTTCCACCATTTCGTCTCTAAGGGTTAGGGTTTTACATCTTTTGATTTTTTACCTCTTAGGTTTTAGTACTTTGTGTTAAAAAGTACATTGCAATATCTTATAATGGAAAATATTTTATAAATGAGGATAGCCAACACTTATCTTAATAGATAAACTACCACCATTCTAGATAGTTTGTATTTATTTGCATTCTTAGTCTTTTTCCATTTAATTTATTTATAGAATTTGGTTCTCTCCATTTTATTGTGCTTTATACACTATTTTTGTGTATTTCCATTCATATCCTTGTATTTCATTTCAACCTTGATCCATATTGGATCATTATATTTTTTTTCATCCATATTGATGCTTTCATAGTGGAAAATGTGGAGGAATAAACTCATAGGAACATTTTTACTAGCAGGATCGAGTTTGGGAGTAGGGTTTGAAACCTTTTAGGAGCATTTTGAGGCATCAAACAACTTTTTTTGGGGGGTAAATTTTTTTTCTTTAGCATAACACATTTCCTTCATATTTTGCACATAGTGACCTTCCCAACATCGCAAAAATTACCTCAATGAAAGTTTGTATGCAAAATTTATGCCACTCAGAAGTTTACCTTCCTATTTTCACTACCATAATTTTGAGAGGATGCCACATCAACCCCCATTATTCATGGAAAATGGGTATTCCATGTGATTATAATGAAGAATATTTTAAAAGAGTTTAAATTTTAACTCTCATTAGAAGTTGAGGGATTCAAAACTAACCACTAGTAGGCTATCGGGTATGCTATAATTGGGCCACTAGGAGGAAACGGGGTTCGATTATTTTCAAGTGTATCATATTCCATAGACAAGTATAGTAGTCGATAGGGATAGGGAGAGAGAACATAGATAGGATTTATGCATTATAGTAGCCCCTGTTCCACAAGACATACTTCTTTGTACTCACAACCAATTTTTATATAGAGAAAGAGAGAAAAACAACCTCACCTTCTAGTTGGGTTTTCTCTCGAAAGAAGCTTCCTAGGATATATCTTGTGTCAAATGTATTTGTGAGTTTTTATTTCACTCTTCTCAATTTTCTACATAAATTTTAATTTTCATGCATAAAAAATAAACAAAAATCTACAAATCCATAAATATAAAGAGAAATAAACCCTCATAGTGTAGATTTTGGATTTTTAAATATAGTTTTATTAGAACCATTGTGACAAATTGTCCAGTGGAATATCCATGGGAATTTACAGATCAACTCTTTATACAATACATATCTTTTTGTAATATATCTATCTCTTGTAGAGAATCATCAATATCTTGTTGAAGTAGTTCAATTTCATAATGAGAATTGTATAGCCTCTTTTCACCTTTATCCATTTAAAATTCTAAATGATCCTTGTTTTTTTGTCAAAGAATCAACATAACAAATATAGGGTATTGGGCACAACCAATGATGGTGCGGGTGTTGGGTACCATTGACCATGCACCCTTAGTGTTCCATCAAAAGAGAAAATTGACTCACTTGACCTTGACTTTCACTATCTTGGATTTGAATTGACTTAATAGGCTTGGCTTAAATAAACTTGGCTTGGACTCTTTTTATCAATTATTTTTAATGATTTTTCTAAAAATGTTATTACTGACTTCAATTTTACTTTGATTCAACATTCCAAACTCTTCAATTAATTTTGATGACTTAATTAGTGAATTCATCAAATTTTATGAATTCAACAATAACTAACAAATTCAGATAACACACTAGAAATATCTATGAGGTTAACCTGAATACACCTTCACATTGCCCCCAATTTGTGTTACAGCCTACAAATATTGCATGAAATTTTTTATTGTAGCTTTCAAAAACCATCAAAATTTAATCAATAAAAATCTCACTAATTAAATTAACTGAAAAAAATGAAAGATAACAATTTGAATAATCACCAGGGTTTCCTATTTCCAATTGTTATCTTGTAAAAATATGGTTTATATACTGAGAAAAACATGTATTTCACTTACGATGTTCGTTTTTCCACATTGGATGAAAATTTTCAGCAATATTTTTTCCTTCAAATTTGACATTTTAAGTCCATGTTAAGAGGGATTTGGTCAAGTTTAAAGATATTTCCAATGATACACTACTTGCTTAATTTTATTGTGTATAATGACCATAATCTACATTTTAATTAATGCACATTCCATGATTACATGAAATCCATTTTTTATATGATCAATGTCCGACCAAAGATGGATCCTAAAAACATAAAAATACCCTTTGATGCTTCGGAATATACTTTTCAACACATCTTAATAATGAAAGAAAGCCTTAATTTTACAAGTAACCAATCAAGAAGCAACAAGTTTCCCCTTCATTGATGCCTTCTTTTTGGATTGCAAGCATTTCAAGTGCTAGTTCTCTCTTCTCCATTGTAGCTCTTGGTCATTAGAACCATCACAGTCATATACACATCATTCTCATTGTAATATCATCACCAGAGAAACCACAACTCTAATACCAAATGTTATGAATATGTACATAAATATAAAAAAACATTAACACACAAAATTTCACCATAAAAACACATATATACTTTAAACATCACATTGCATTGGTTTCTCACATATCATACTTATATTTCTTTTAAAAGAGTACATGGTGACCATAATAAACACGTCATAATAAGATATTTCATTTAACCATCTAATAATATTCAAAAATTTCTCAAGAGATTCCATAAGATCCTCCTCTCTCACTTATCTATGGAGTCTTCATTCTTAGTTCTATGCATTCACATTTATGCATGGTTTACATTATTAAATATCACAAGTAACAATTATTTTAACTTGCCTATGAACAATGCCTCTTTACATTTATGCTTATTTACCCAATAAACTTTCTTCACAAGTTATAAGTTTAGATTTCTTAATTTGTGTTATCCTTTTCAATTGTGATATTAGAAATATTAAATTTAAAATTAATTAAGGATATAACAAATAATAAGAGGGGGGAGATAGTTGTTATATGTGTGACAAGTACTTAGAGGAAATGATATCTTACATGGCCCAAACCTCTCCATGTGAGAAAAGAATCCATCACATATTTCATTAATTCATCCATTACTAAAAGATTTTCAACATTAAGTTTACAATGTGATTATATTGATTTAAAATTGGGTTAGTCTAATCAAGAATACAATGGGAATACAATGGGTTAGTGGTCAAGGTTCTCCATCAAACCATATATACTTCTATGCAACATAGAATTTTATTACTTTTTTGTTTCTTCTCAAAAAGGAAATAGAAAGTTGTGAAGGAATAAGGAAAATATTTTCCTTTTGTTGCTTTTATGTGGCAAGCATAGTATTTATGTTCTTGAAATTAAATCTATGATACCCCTTATGGCAAAGGGTGATGTTGAAAACTAATCCTAAAGGAAACATTAAATTGCATAGAATTAAGAGAAAAATATTCACTTATTAATAGAGAGAATTAGCAAGTGTCCATTGCAAATGAAAAACTAGCAAGAAGTTTGATTATTTTCCTTTTAGTTTTAGACTAGTGTTGAATATTGTGTCTCCACCTTTGCTTTGAGATGTGGGAGGCTTTATTTTCAATGTTCTACATGAAGCTATATATATTTCCCCGCAACTTCGAGTTTTATTACTTTTGTAAATATTAAGAAAAAGGAAATATATTTGAAGGAAGGAAGGACATTAAGAATGATACAAAACCTAACCATAAGATTTAGCATTGCTACTATTTGGAAGCTACTCCATATTGATCTTCCATCTCAGTGATTGGATCACTTATTAGTTAAACTTTTACTTTCCCTTCACACTAAAGAGTTAATTTTTTGTCTATATATTAGAAAGCTTCCTAAGAATCTTTTAAAAATATGGTTCCATCAAGTTTCATCATGCATAGGTCTTAAAAGGATTTTTTCAATATACCCATAAGTGTAATCCCTGGAATCCAATGATGAAGTATCTATAAAGTATATTTTTTTTCCATCATTAGTATGTTGGGAGTGTACGATGGTGCTTATATAGTCTTGCTTATTTATTTTCTAATAAATCTTGATTTTTTGGAAAGAAATGGTGCAACAAGTTATTTGTAGACAACTAATATTATATGTCCACTAGTATTGGAAAAGATACGAACATTTAGTGGATCCATTTGTCCTATTTATTGCAACTAATGCTATACATTATGTTGAAATAATGGGATCACACTTGAAAACCTTAAAATTAATTTCAAACACATAATCAATAATTCAACATACTAGGCAAGTAAAACAAGCATTTTTAGAAAAAACTCACAAACTCACTCTTAAGTATATTAAAGATGATTTCAAATGCATAACAAATGCATCAACTTGTGCATTTCTAAGATGTTAACAAATGCATTAACTTATGGACTTACTAAGCAAACATAATAAGACTTCTTAGAAAAAGGTCGCAATAATTTGTTTGTAAATATTGGATGAAGACTAGATAAATTTGACCATTATGTGGATATAGATGTTTTGGAATTAAGCATTAAACTCAAATATCACATTCTCTTGGTCTTAGAAAAACTTATTTATTTATTTGCAATACAACTATTTGATGAAGAAGTAGACATAGTTTACCACAAGGTAGATGTAGATGTGTTGTAAATAAGGCTTGCACTATAATACCACACTTTTTATTGGTCTTCTTACTTTCGATTAGTTTGTATGCCTTCACTTCTTTTTTCTATGAAAAAAGAATTTGTAATTTCATTTTAATGAAATTATGTTCTATATATGCTAAAAAGAATTCATAGTATCCTTCAGAAAAAAGGAGCCATAATTTTGTGAATGAGTCTTCATGGCACATCTCATATTGACCAAGACAAATCCATTCAAGGTTTGTATTTAATATCATCCTTATATGAAAGATGCATTTTATTTGTCCTTATCTCTAAACCATCAACCCTTGTAATTAGGGGGGAAATGTTGACAACAATCTTATTATTACAAAAATTATATACCCAAAGTACTAAATCCTCAACTCATATAGCGAATATGGATTCTAAAGAAGCACTTAAAAGGGGGTTGTTTGTTTCTACGCCTTCAAATATAAGTTAGTTAATAAAACCTTTTTTTCCTAAAATAGGAAAGATCACTGTCCATCTCAAATATACAGTGGGTTGTGCTATGAGTTATTGAAAAAGATGAAACATATGTACTTGAAACAATTTTAAGACCCAAAAATTGGTCCTGCAATTTTTTTAGGGTGAAAATGGTTTGCAAAACACACATACACACATATATGGTAAGTGGATGTTACAAACAACTAAGTTATTGCTACCAATACAATCAAACTAACTAGACTTCAACATGGTTCATATAATCAAGTCATAAAGTTCAAATCCGTGTTTGTAAGTTTGTTGTTGCCTTTTAAATATAAATAATTTCTTCTATATATGTAAACATAATACAAATAATTTCGAAGCAATTTAATCTATAGATAATAATATTGACATCATGGATAGATGAAAAAATAAAATTGAATATAAACCTACAATCTATTCAATATAGTGTTGCAAAACCATGTAATTTCCTTGTTGACAATATGATAATGCATACTAGCATGAAGTTGTTTGAATAATTAAAAGTTTAAAAAAATAATAACATTACATGAATGTTGGCAATACCTAAAATATTTGTCATTCTTCACTTCATAAACTAAAATGTACAAGAACTTTGGTCATTTGATGTAGAGGCATCATTCCTTATTGCATTTGCATCCATAAGCAACTTGGATATGCTTCGTCTCAATCTTCTAGAAGCAACTGCATTTGCCTCCAAATCCTCTTTGATACTCTCCAACATCCTTACCACAACTCTCATAGTTGGTCTTTCTTCTGGTGAATGTTTTGAAGAAAGCAAACCAACATGTAGCAAATCTAGTAGACATTTATATACTTTGTTCTCATTAATTTCATCTCCACACACCTCACTAAAAATGCTACTTTCAATTACCTCATTCACATTGTTTGGGTATGCAAAATTCACCCAATTGTGCAAGTTTAGGTCTCCCACAAACATGTGATTGGTTGGTTGTTTTCTGGTGAGCATTTCCAATAACATAATTCCATAGCTATAAACATCTCCCTGGGTGGAAACTGTTCCACTCAATCCATACTCTACAGTAAAAGAAACATTCATTAAATTTTACTCAATCAATCCATATAAATATTGTTAATGAGAGAAGAAAAATGAACATGTTGTTTAAGAAAGACATACCTGGGGCAATGTAGCCAATGGATCCTCTTAGAGCAAGTGATGACGCATGTGAATTTGTAGAGCTTTCACCAATCAATCTTGCAATACCAAAATCTGTGACATGGCCTAACATATTTTCATCCAAAAGTACATTGCTAGGCTTTATATCACAATGTACTACTTGCACAAAACAATCATGATGAAGATATTCCATTGCATGGGCCACATCTATGGCAATGTCTAATAGTGTTTTCAACTCTAGTTGACACACATCCTCACCATTGTTGTCATCTCTTTTAGGATACAAATGCTTCTCTAAGCTTCCATTAGACACCAACTTGAACACTAAAGCTCTGAAATGGAGGTTGGAACATGAGGTTATGATTTTGGCTAGATTTCGATGTTGAACCTTCTGGAAGACACTGCATTCTGCTTTAAAACTCTTCTCACTCTGGTCATTTTGTAATTGGAAAACCTTCACAGCAACAGGTGTGCCATCATTCAAAATTCCTTTATAAACTGACCCAAAGCTACCTGTTCCCAACAAGTTGGCTTTGTCAAATCCATTAGTCGCTATGTGAAGCTCTTGATATGAGATCCTTGGATGCTCTACCTTTTGGAAAATAGATCTTGAAACATGAATGTTTTTTATATGCATATTCCCTCTCCATAGGAATCTTAAAAACAAACAACATAGTATAAAAGCAGTAGCTCCACCCACTGTCAATAGCACTCTTTTGACAATTGTAGAATGACCTTGACCTTTTGGTGTCGGACAAGGATATAACTGGAATATTTTTGGTCCACAGAGGTTGGCATTTCCATTTAAGGAAATGGAAATTGATTCATTTGCAAAAAGTCCCCCTGTTGGAATTTCCCCAACAAGCTTGTTAAAAGATAAATTTAAATATTGAAGCATTTTTAGCTTGCTGAGAGTAATAGGTATTGTTCCAGATAAAAGGTTGGAAGAGAGATCTAGGCTCATAAGGCTTTGCAAATTTTCAAGTGAATCTGGAATAGAACCTTGGAAGGAATTCCGAGATAAATTCAGCGAAATTACTTCAACACAACTTCCAAGTGTAGATGGAATGACTCCACTCAAGTGATTAGCAGAAATGTCTATAGCTTGAGCCATTGACATTTTACCAATCTCAGTGGGCAAGGAGCCTTCTAATAAATTCCAAGACAAATTCAAATAGAAATTTAGATTGTAAAGCTTAGCAATCTCATGTGGTATGTTTCCAATGAGTTTATTGTGTGACAAGTCGAGCAATTCCAAATTTGTACAGTTTCCTAAGTTGGAAGGTATGGTCCCTGATAATTGGTTGTGATGGAGGAGGAGAAATCTTAATTGTTTAAGGGGTGCAAGGGAATTGGGAATCTTTCCAGAGAGTATGTTTCCACTGAGGTCCAAGAGACCAAGTCGTTGTAAATTTTCGAAGTCATCAGGGATGTCTCCTTGTAATTTGTTGTTTCCTAAAACTAATCTTTCTAAAATTTTAAGGTTTCTTAAAGATGGAATCCTACCATTTAGAGAATTTCCAGATAAATTTAGATAGGTTAGGCTGGTAAGATTGCCTATATGTGGAGGGATGTTCCCTTCTATCAAGTTGTTTGCTAATGTTAAGTAAGACAAATTGGTAGAAAGTTTTCCTATGGCAAGGGGTAAGACACCAGCGAGTTTATTGTCTCTCATGTCTAGTTCTTTTAGGTGGGAACAATTGGTAAGGGCTATAAGAAAAGGCATGGTTGTAGCACTCCCACTGTCAAGCTGATTAGACTGCAAAGCTAATCTTTCAAGGAGGGATAGCTTACCTAATGTTGCTGGGACACTCCCACTCAACATGTTATCAGCTAGGGCAAGTCTACGGAGTTTTGAGCAATTCCCAATGGAATTTGGTATCTTTCCACTAAGTTGATTTCTCCATAAATTAAGCTCACTCAAGTTAACTAGATTTGACAAAGAAGGGGGAATGGTACCTGATAATTCATTTTCATGGAGGTGAAGGGTTTGGAGACTAGTGAGTTGGCCGAATTCTTGTGGAATGCTACCAAAGAATTTGTTTTCAGCTATATCCAAGTAAACCAAAAAAGAGATATTTGACAAAAATTTGGGAATATAACCTGACAATTCACAATAACACAAGTAAGACCATTTTTAAGTCACTCAAAGCTTTTAAGATATTTGATAAAAAGGGAGATAATTTTTTGCAATCTCTAAAATAATCAAAACTGAAAGGTATTCAAAGGAAGAAGATTCATACCTGTGAGAATGTTGTCTCCTAAGTAAAGCTGCTGCAGATGTGTTAGGGAACCCAGCTCATGGGGAATACTTCCAGTAAGATTGTTGTAGGAGAGCCCCAAGTGAGCCAAATTTGTACAATTGCCGAGATCACTCGGAATGTTTCCCGACAATTGATTGCGGTACAACTTGAGATCCCTCAAACGGAAAAGGCGTTCCAACTGAGTTGGGATATGACCATGGAGGGAATTGTTAGAAAGATCAAGGTAATGGAGAAAGGACAAATTGCCGAGGTAAGGAGAGATGGTGCCCTGCAGTTCCATGTCAGAGAGGTCGAGAGAGACGACTCTGTCCATGTGACGGCGGCTGCAGGTGACGCCGGGCCAGTTACAGAAGGGGAGTGCGAGACTCCAGTTGGCCATGGAAGCATGAGGATCACTGCTTATTTTGTTTTTGAAAGCTAAGAGAGACTGTCGATCGTCATGAAATGAATGCGGAGAGGAGGAGGAGACGGAGATGAAAGAAAAAGTGAAGATGAAGAAGAGAAAATGAAGAGGAAAAGAAAAAGAGAGGAACGGCATGGTGCTGGAAATGGAAATGCAGAGGAGAAATGGGAATTTTGGAGAAGTAAATGGCAAAGGATGGTATGAATGTGAAGGATGGTCACGAGTATTTATAAAGAGAGAGGGGGGTGAATCGTGTAATTTTTCGTCCTCTCGTCAACGAGCGAAGGAGCGGATGAAAGAGTGTGAAGATGAGGCGTAATTTCTAGTGATCAACATTCAGGTCGTTGAGTGATCTACATCTGATTATTTTATTATTTATATTAAATAATAAAATCTATTTTATTTTTAATAATTATAATTATTTGTGGACCCACAATTCCATAGATTTCCACCGAAATTTGGGCGTAGTGAAGACGGAGGTGGTGGTGTGATTATGAAAGTTTGGGCGTGGTGAAGACGGAAGGGAAGCATGGGAAGATCGAGTCAGAAATTTTGGTTTCAAACATTTAATTATTAATTAGTGAGTCGTCATGGCGTGCAAGACGGGAGGAGGAGGAGGCCATTGACAAGAAGTCGTTGCGTTGAGTCATGGCGTGCAAGACGGGGCGGTTAGTGAAGACGGGGCGGAGGCGGTTAGTGCCTTAGATGAGGACGTGTAATTTTCCGTCCACCAGCGGAGCATAAGTCAGTCAAGATGCGAGAGGTGTGTAATTACGGGCGCAGAGTCGAGTCATATTATTATTATTTATATTAAATTGATTTTGTTTTCCGCACAACTGCTCTGATTATTGCTTATCATATTAAAATCTGTTTTATGCTTAATCATTATTAAATATAATACGGAGACCCGGAAGTTTCGCCGTGGTGGAAGGCGAGCGGAGCCTTCCGTAATGGAGGTGTAATTATTACGATGTGATTAGTTTTTTTTTAATAGTTATGATATGTTATAAGATAAGGCGTTTTCTAACGATTAGACTTTTTCATATTCAAATTTATAAA
>APFE031462363.1:31924-43244 GCA_000404065.3 Pinus taeda
TCTGATCTAAAGAAACAAATTATTTATTTTGATTTAAGATTTTATCCCTATGCTCAAAAAGCTTGAAGAGAAGCCTCTCGAGCTCACTATATTTTTGACATTGTAAAATGCTATGAACGTTAGTATTGTAACAAAGATTGTGACACTGAGATCTAATGTGGTTGTACGCGGGGCACTCTAAGAGGAAGTGGTTTTCATCCTCGATGTTCATATTCTCACATATATGGCATATCCTTTTCATCCATGGTGGTTTAGGAAGTGCGCAATGACTTGTTTCACTATGGAGCTCATGAGAATTCGTTCTAATCTTTCCTATATTAATTTTCTTCTTTGAGCTAGTTAAAATAGAGAGATACTTTTGATCTTCTAGGGTGGGGTTGATGACCTTCTTATAATAACTTAATTTTCTTTTAGCCGCTAAATCTTTCTCACATCACATTTTTTCTTTGAACTTAGAAGTAACAATATCTTTAATGTTATTAATGTTTTGCAATGCATCTCCCAATAGCTTAACCAGACCCTTGTGTCTTTATGCCATTCACAATAAATGCTCCTAACTTCTTGACAAACCCATCACTAAATATACTACTCTAAGAGCTAGCTACCAACGTATCTACATAAAACCCCTCGCTAAATAGATTATCTTAAGAGCTAACTACCAATGTATGTGCATAACTTTTTCTGTTGTCTTTGAAGGCCTCACATTCTAAAATGAAATGCTTTTTTGTTTCCACTTTTCCAGAAGAACAAAAAATGCATACTCTTTCCTCCCACACTTCTTTTAGCCTTTTCTAGCACCGTGTTTCACAATGGAGTTGATGAGAATTAAATAAGAATTTTGTATCTCCAAGAGACATTGGCCTCTATGTATGCTTTTGGTTGATGACTATGAGTGGGATTAAACACTTCAATATAATACTTTTCTTTCTTCCTAGCTCCTTATCCCAAGTGCACCTATAGAACTTATCCATAACAAAAACATTTATCTATTTGTTGTTTATGGGACACGTGTTCAAGAAAATACCCCATTTACTAAACCATTTATTATTTTGATGCATCCAATTTTTTTTTTTTTTACACAGTTTATCATTAAAGACAATCTTAGGCCATCTACGCTCTTCCATTTGCTCAATTTTTTTAAATATCTTATGACTCACACCATAGCAATTTCTTCAATAGGAGCAACTCCTGTTTCACTTAACAAGATAGCATAAGGAATTGCACTTTTAATCTTGAATTTGTTTGTAACCAAACGCTTCTGAATTTTCTCAATTTGTCTCCACTGCATGTCAGATGTAGTACTGGCCCATACTTCACAACCATAGAGAATCACCAGAATCACTAGAAGCCCAAAAAGAGTTTGAGTGGTTTTTCAGTTCCATAACTCTGCCTCTCTACATCTATTTTGAAAAGCATAAAATGATTTCTAACCACCCAAAGTTTTTTTTCTTTCTACAACCATCCCAACTTAGATTTTCGTTGAAGTCAATTCCGAGGTATATGTAATTATAACTTCTTTTAGAATGATTTTTGTTGAAGTTAATTCTGAGGTATTTGTAATTGCAACTTCTTCGAGAATGTTTCCTTCAAAGTAGAATTTATGTTGGTTATGTTTTCTTTTTTAGAGAAAACCACCACTTTCGTTTTGTTGATATTTACTTGCATCCCCACGCTTCTATAAAAATGCTCTTGCAAACCAAGAGTCGATTTATCAATCAGAATAAGGTCATCTTCATACAAAAGAAGCCTTATAACAAACTTTCCCAAATAGATACCATCACCCCCTTGCGAATTTAACCACTCCTCAAGCTTGTCGATATATAAGCTGAAAAGGGTAGGAGACAAAGGGAAACCTTGCTTGACCCTGATATGGCTTCTAAAACTTTAAAAAATGCCTTCTAAAGTTCTAGTTTTGTCTTTCATTTCTTCATACAACCTATGCACAATTGCTCTCAAATGTTTAGGAACCCCAAGCTCCTCCATCCTGTGCCAAAGCTTATCCCTAGGAACCGTGTCAAACGCTTTTTTGAAATCAACAAAGCAACAAAATACTTCTTCCTTTTTCTCCCAAATTTTTTCAATGATGTGCCTTAAAGTTATACAATGATCAACTATGGAATATTTAGGTCTAAAACCTACTTTCTCTTTGGCACGGTTATCTCTTTCTTCTGCCCACTTGCTAATTTTATTTTCTAGCATGCTTCCAAATAGCTTTGCAATCAAAGGGTTTATCAAGATTGTCCTATAATTGGAGGGACTATTGACATCACCGCTTTTGAAAAGAGGTATTTCTAGACTAGTTGTCCAATCTGTGGGGAGCCCCTGTTATATGATGTTGTTGAGCTTTTTTGTAATGTGGGGTGCAAGGATCTTTGAGCCCCACTTTAGATATTCTGTTTGGAGTTAAGCTAAGTCTTTTGCTTTTCCAACACCCTACTTCTTGATACCCATCTCTACCTCTTGCAACGTGAAGATTTCAGTATCAGTGGTTACCAAGGGGGGAGGGTCAACCTTGGGATCTTGCTCATAGACTTGTCTTGCATAATCAAACCATTTAGAAGCTGTAATACTATTTCTAATTTGTGTATTTCTTAGTTGGAGCTCCTTCCAAAATAATTTGGGATTATTTTTCCAAAGGAAGATTAGTACTTCTCTCCTTGAAACCATGAAATTGACATTTTTCTTGCTTAATAATTGTTTGTAAGATTTGAGATTTATGTTATCCTTGTTTGACTCTTTCCACATTCTCCTTGCCTTTTCTCATTCCTCGTCAAATCAAGCATTAACTGGAAAGCAATTTTTTCATACTTCTTAATTTTTGCTCTTTTGCACTCTGCAAGTGCGCATTGAATTAAATTTTTTAATTCATGACTATGAAGATTGTGAATTATGATTTTCTCCTTCTCGAAGAGCCTCTCTAGCATTATTTTGAAGGTATTAAAATTTTCTGGAGTCAAAAAAATTCTGCGCTATGGGAGATTTTGTTGGACACGCTGAATGTTTGACTCAAATTGTTTCTTTCTAGTCCAAGAGAAACTTAAATAAATTGGCTTGTGATATGATTTGAAGTCCCACAATTGATCTCCAATCAAAACTTTTTCCATTTTCTCACACAAGCCATGCGAGAAAATTACATAATCTACTACACTTACTCGATTGTAAGTATTGCAAGTGAAATTACCGGACTTTGCCCATCTAATCAAGCCATTACAAATGACTAAATAAAAGGCCCCACATAGAGTAAGCAATTATTCACCAAAGAGATTGCAGCCTTTGTCCTCTAAAATTCTTTCTCACTTATGATTACTCTCTTTTATAAGCCAAAGAGGGTGGCAATCTTCTTTACAACAAAGAATGCTAGCTTGCTCACTTGAAGTGTTAGTGTTGAAATCACTCACTATAAGGACATCACCTAGCTGAGAATATGTTGCAATCTACTTTTAACGTTGCAAATGGATCCTTTTGGTTAAGCCCTCTACCTTTGTATATTTTTTAAACTTGCGGTACAAAATAGCATGCTGCAATTCTAATGTGGTTTTTATTTTCTAATATTTTAAACCAAACGAATTGCTTATTTGTGTCTTCTTTTTCTAACTGAATGAGACGACCTTATTTCTCCCTCATTAAAACCATAATACCCCCGTGCCATTTTCCATTCCTTGTTGCCTTGTTCCACACTTCCATCTTCCAGTTTCCTTCAAACAGAGGTGTCTTGCACCCTTCATGCTCATGTGTTTCTATGAGGAAAATTATGTCTTTCTCTTCCGCAATAGGCCCTAACCCAAGTCCTCGTCTCCATGGGTAACCTCTGCAGTTCCAACAAACTAATCTTAAGGAAACCTCAATATGACTTGATTGCTATTTATTTTGACATGCAAGACTCACATTTGAGTCTTTGTCCCTGCTTTCCCATATTGATTTTGCTTTTTGATTCCCTGTTGAAGAGTTTGTTGCCTCTTCTTTATTACCATCTTACTGCTCTGTTTTGGAAGGAGGTCCAAATCATGCTATCACAACTTTGCCTTTATAAATCCATGCTCTCCTGCCTTCATCTCTTGCTGCCCTGACCTTTAACATTTCCTCCCTCCTTTCCTCCTATTGTCTTACAGTTAAATCTTCTTCTAGGAAAAAACGAGAACCCATCAAGAGATGTTTCTTGCTTAGAATGGTATATTTATCACACAAGCTAGGCATGATGACTTTTATGGCTTTGGCTCTCTCACCGTTAAACTTACCCACCCTCCATGCTTGGCATTATCCTTGCATAGCAACTTGTCTTTTAAAAAGTCTCTTGCAAGGTCAAGAGTACATTCATTTTTCCCATAGTCTTTCACCCCTTTAATAATTATGTTTGTTGCTCTATTTTGACATTCCTTTCCTTCTCTATCTTGCATGTTGTCAACTTGAATGTTTGTTTCTCCTTCCTTATTATCAGAATTGTTAATAACTTGAGCCAAAGTTTTGGAAACTTTGATGGAATCTCCTTTTCTTTCTTCTCTTGTTTTATCTTCATGGTTGTCTATTTGGACAATCATTTTCCCTTTATCCTCAGATGATTTTGCATTCATCACCTTTGTAGTTTCCACTACAAATTTCTTTATGTTTTGCACATCCGCCTTCATGCGTTGTTATTCTGCCTTCCCTATCATGAGAGCTTCTTGTAGCAATGCCACTTGTTATTTCAAAATTTTATTGCTTTCTGCTAAAGCCTCGTTGTTATTATGTGAGTTTTATGACATTTTTCCTACTCTTTATCTTCTAAAAGCTCCAACCTTTGTTTTGCATTTAACAATTCTTTCACATAAAGATTAGATGCCCAAGTGAAAGGTGTGGAAAATTGAAAAACAAAAATGAATATGAAAATATATAATTAAGAAGTACAACACAAATAAATAGGCTATGCTTTAAAACCCATTACAAAACTTACACCACCAAATTATGGCATCATTTACTCAGACAAATGAATTGCGAGGACTCTTAAAAGTAGTCAGAATTTGGGCAAAAAAATTTGAACAAATTTGACAGTAACAGTGTTTGAATCATGGTTTTGATCATATTAAAAAATTCAACACCATCAAAAACCTTTAAAGTACCCAAAAACTTTAAGTTTCACACCTATAATTTAGGTTTACAAAAATCTCTACCAAATTTTTCATAATTTTTAAAGCAAAAAACAATGTAATTAAACTACTAACCAAATTAGTAAGGCCAATATTGAAAATCCATACATTTTGTGTCCAAGCAATATTTTTAAATAATCGCGGCCATTGCCCAATTTAGCATCCAACCCGTCTTTGACGACCGTTTGTTTGTAACTTTTATGGATCGTGTAGCTTTTCTGGTCGTACACATAAAAAGACAAAAAGCTTAATGGCGACCCCAATTTTTTATATCGTTGCTACTCGTTCTCTCAAACAATTACCCATCTTTTAATTACTAAAAATTAAAATAAATCTTTGGAATGTTGAAATTTAAGTGAAAGTATATATACACTATATACTATATTCATTACGTAGCTTAATCAGCTTACAATTAAATTAAAAATTTTGGAACTTGAAATTTAAGTGTAAAATTAGTAATATAATAAGCGTAAAGATTATAATATTTAAATTATTTTATAAAAAATAGTATTGTAAAATATTTGAATTTTTCCTACCATATTCAGATTTATGTTGATATTTAATGAGTAGATATCTTTATTTTATATGTATGAAAATGTTAATGTCATGTTAGGTTTTAAATTATACAATGTTTTTTTTAATGCTTCGGACATTATATTATTAAAATATTTAATTATTAAAAAAATAATTTTATTCTTCAACAAAATCTATATAAAATTGAAATATTTTATAATATTAAAAATTTATTATTATTTATATTAAGAATATTTTTTAAAACATTATTATTAAATATTTAAAAAATTAGAGAACTGTCTTCATAATAAAAAAATAAAAAGCACTTATCAATAAAATAAGAACTTTCTCTATATAAAATTTAAAGTGAATATCTAAATATTTTATGTATTTCAAAGGTTGAAATATTCTTTTATCATTATATTGTTGTTTGACCTGGTATTAGTTTCTTTTTTACTAAAACAATTTAAAATCTATCCAAAGTTTAATATTATGAAGTGAAATTTATTATTTTTAAATAAAATTCAAATTCATTTATCTAAAATATTATTGATTGAAATGTTTCACCTGTTATTGTGTAATGATAGTGAGAAATGACTTCAATGTACTACATTATTAATTACTATTGTACCATCCTCATTATTTTTATTATTTATTAAAAGAAGGATTAGTTAACATTTAATGTGAAATGGAAGTACTATTGTACCATCCTCATTATTTTTATTATTTATTAAAAGAAGGACTAGTTAACATTTAATGTGAAATGGAAGGGTGGCTCTTGACCTCTTAATGTCTCTTAACTTGTGAATACTAAGGGCTATTCATTATTGACCTTTGCAATTTCAACCTTTCAAACCTACTTATTAGTGTACCTAGTAATCTCATGATTCTAATTCTCTAAGATTTTTTAATTAAATCCTAAGTTGTTGTGTTGTATATGCTTATCTACAAAAAATATTCTCTAAGTAATAATTAAACATTAATAATGTGTGTATATGAGTAGAGAATTGAGACACTCATGGGCCAAAGTGGATCATTAGTCCATGATAAGTTTGTGAGTTAAGGTAAAAGTCATGGGAAAATGAAGAATTATAAAAGAAACATTATTTTCTTTCTTAACATATTAAACTTTTTAATTCATCAAATTGTTAAAATAAATAAATATATATGAAAAAATGATGAGTGTGTTGGACAAGTTGTATTAAACCATTATAAATAGAAGGGATAAATATTAAAAACTTAAGGAATTAATAAACCCGAGAGATTAATATTATAAACCCAAGGCATTAATAATCCAATGAATTATTAATATTATAAACAAAAGGGATCAATATTATAAACCTAGGGGATTAATAAACCCAAAAGATTATTAATAGTACAAACTCAAGGGATTAGTATTACAAACCCACAAGATTAATAAGCGCAAGTAATTATTATTATTATATATTTTCTAAAAACGTGTATATTTTCATTAATAAATGTTGGATTGCATGCCATAACATAGCACATATTGAACCCATAAATCTTCTTCAATGTTCCAAACACTCCATTAATGTTTATTATAGTTTACACATGTTCTAGATACATTTATTCTAAACAAGTTCTCCTTATACAATCACCAAAAAATACCTAGAATCACTATAAACCTGCTAAAATTTTTAAACTATTTTGGACCTAGACCTTGCTACATATTCCTTTTTTCAGAAGTAACCTCGTATTCATCAGTTTCATTCTGAAGTTGAGGAGGTGAGGCCTACTCCATGTTGATGCTCACGCTAGCTCCATCTCCTCTCTGCACATTGAGGTTATCCTGCCTTTACACCATTCCTTTTGGTTCATTGATATGCTCCACCATCCTCAAGTCTTCCGCTGCTTGTATCATCTCATCCATTCAAAGTGTTAACATGTCTATTGCCAATTGATTCTTCTCCATCCTAGTTTCCAGGAGTTCCAATTTTTGGGGCATTAGCTCACGATGTGCATATGTTTTTGAAAGAATCACGTCCGCTAGTCTAATCGATAATGATGCCATATAATCTAACGCATCCTCATGTTGCTCCAGTGTGTTATTCCTCTCACAAATGTCACCGTTGTTGTCTATGATAAGCGCTTGGCACAAATTCTTCCCTCTGAGTAAACTGGTTGCAATTCTCTGGTTTTGATTCCACTGGGACGCAATTTGGCTCTTTATATTTGATCAAGCCCACCTTCCTCCATTTATGCCTTCTGGCTACTCTTTTCTTGTTGTATAATCTCCAATATAGTGATTGGACAAGAAAATCTAATGCCATCATGGGAATAGAGTTTTCTGGTGCTGAATGGATTAAAAGTGAGGGGCACACACTTGTTGCCAATGTCTCGACTATAGTAAATATTAACTCATGTGCTCTTCTTTCCTCTTGGAGTTGACAATTAGATCTCCACCTGTCCATCCTCGAACGTTACATGACATCCACCATTCAAGTGGACGAGCAATTGCATCCTTTGTTGATGTGATTCCACATTTGCAGCATGAGGAGGTTTAATGCCAATGTTACCAATATGGTGAGTGCACTAGCCAAGATAAATGATCGTTGTTGCCACCATTTTCTATGTTGATCAATAATTAATTCCTCAATGTCTTAATGTTTTGTTGACGGTGCTGGACCCACCAACATTTAGGGAATCTCCCCGGTATGAAGTCCTAATTAGACCTCACATCGTTTGGTGTAGGAGTCCCATTCAGTATGACGGCCCAATTGCCATTATCTTAAAGATATGCCTTAGCTCTTGCTTATCAGCACATGAGAGTGGTATATTTATTCTTCAAACAACCAGGTTCGTGTGCCTAGTGAGCGCTTAGTGTCGCTTGTGTCAAAGTTCTTTCATTGCAAAGGGAGATAGTGAGAGCGAGTCTCAAGTCGAAAGGGAATAGTCTCAACTCTGTTAGAGACACATAACACATCAGGATTTGTCAACTTTCGGTGGGGTAGTCCACACGGATGCGACAATCACAAACACAAAGTGACCAGATAGTACTTACAACACCCAACGGAGTAGTCCACATGAATGCGACGGTCGTTATAACAAGTTTACAAGAATGAATTTGTCGAGTGTCCGACGGTGTATTCCACACGAGCGAGATGATGTTAACAACTGATACAACACATTTCCAAGAACATATGCACTAAAATAACCAAAATAGTTCAACTATCTTAGTACAGGTTAAAACCACATACATTGCAGGCATCCAAAGAATAGTCTTACAAATGAATGCAATACATCTATGAAAACGTGTTGGCATGTTGACAAGCTTTTGAATTAAGTAAAAGTTCCAAGACACATATGTACACCATACATCACTAACTTCGATAGTAGAGTGGGGCCTTGAAATAAATAAATAATTTTATATATATCTTTACAATCAAATACAATGGTGATGAAATGTAAGTGTAAATCTTAATTCTTGTAAGAAGAAAAAATGCAATAGTATTAAAAAAAAATGAAAATATTTAATTAAAGTTAATAAACATATTAAAATTGACCCCTAATATTTTTAATAACTATATCTATACCCTCAAATATAATGGTGATACTATAACTCAAGAGCTTTGAAACGGAGTTGTCTATAATGCGACTTTTTGGAGATTCCGGTGACGGAATCCGCCCGAAGAAATGAGGTTAAATCTTGATTTTAGCAGTTAAAATGGTTTTTTAACTACATATTTGGATTCAGCGCCCTGAAAAACCCCTGGGAGCCATTGATTGTGCAGAAACTAGCTATCAAACTTGGGATTCCAATGAGTTGCTGCCGGATTTTGACCGGAAAAATCCGCCGGAAAGACTTTCAAAAAATCGCGTTATAGACTACTGCCTTTGAAACTGGAGAAAACAAAATAAAAGCCACAGATACCATTTAAATTGAAATCGAAAAACATGTCTACAATTGTGGACCCTTCACGTATATTCAAATGGGACGTGTAAGAGTGACATGAAATATTTAAAGGACATTTTTTTCTCAGAAATATAAAAATAAATAAATAAAATCACATTTATAAATAACAAAGCAAATCTATGTTTACAAATAAAAGTTTACATTTCCCAATCCTCGTCTATAAAAAAATAATAATAAATTTTACCCAACTCTCAACCTAAGAATTAAAATATATATATATTCAACAAACCATTTGTGCCGTGGGCCTTTTCCGAAACATTATAACGGGATCAACACTCCTCTAAACTAATTAACACTACCGTGCTTCTGACTCTTCTCACTTACCAAATAAATAATGGCAAAAACTTTCATATTTTACTAATTTTTTATTAATTTTGCGAAAAGACCACGTCTCGTGTACGGTCGTCATGCTTCGAGAAAAGGAAAGCCCTGTCCCACACGTAAACCGTTATGAATTACGCGGTATGGAGGGGCCCACCTCTTACCACGCATTTGACATTTTATCTGCCGTCTTCGCGTGGATCGAGAATCCTCAACGCGCTCTGGTTCGGTAAGCCACACGTCCTCGCACAGTCGCACTCATTTCCGAATCCCGCTCCACTCATTCCAATTAATTCTTTTAATTTTTTTAATTTTCTGTGCTACGCGTGAACTGACGCTGATGGGCGGCCATTGCTTTAAATAAGGGCAAAATTCCACTGGATCGTTAAGCTGCGTGGTGCACAGTGCACACTGCAGTTTGTTTGTTATTTGCAGTACGAATTATAGCCTGCTGCGATCTTATATATTGACTTTTTTTCCATGGGGTTCAAGAATACAGATTTAATGGCGGAAATCAGAGGGTTTCTTGGCTTTCCAGCAGATCAAAGCATGTTAAGCTTGATACTAAGGACCGTTTTTCTCTACGGCCTTTTCACTTCGCTGTTTCGATATGTTTTCCCGATGAAATTTAAACCTTGTTTCGAGAGGGTTTCTGACGATGCGGTCGGCGGAGAGGAGCCGAGGAGGGTTTTCTCGACCTTTGATAAGAACGGCGACGGGCTAATCAACCAACAGGAGATGAAAGAGTCTTTTGAAAAGCTCAGGCTCTGCATTGGCGAAGAGGAATTGCTCCACGCGATTCGAACCGTGGACGTCAATGGCGACGGGTATGTGGATTTCGATGAGTTCGTGACGCTGTATGAATCGATGAGTGGCAAAGGAGGTGAAAAAGAAGAAGCTATGGCAGGTCATATGGATGGAGACCCAGACCTGGCTGAGGCGTTCGGCGTTTTTGATGAGAATGGAGATGGTTTGATAACGGTAGGAGAACTCCAGTCCGTGCTCAAGTCGCTGGGTCTGAAGGAAGGCCGAACGGTTGGTGATTGCAAGAAAATGATACAGAAAGTTGATAAAGATGGCGATGGGATGGTCAATTATATGGAGTTTAAGGAGATGATGAGTGCAGGGTTTGGGAAGATTTAGCCGTCAAATTTATTGAAAGTTGCAGCAGAGATGTGAATGAATTGAATTCCTTGGTTTTGGTAGGCGCTGCAGATTGTATAGTTGCAGTGCATTGTTTTGTAAATGTGTATATAATTTCATTTTCTGGATTGTTGAAGTGGATTGTTCTGTAAATAAATTTATTTTATACGATAAGGAAGCTGTGAGGATGGAATTAGTTTTCAGAAGTAAATTATTTCCAAAAATGCTGAAACGGGAGCCATGCTGAAATAATTTTGATAATAACATTTTATTGATATATAAATTATTT
>APFE031462363.1:44137-64565 GCA_000404065.3 Pinus taeda
AAAAATTTATAAATTATTTTGGGAAATAATAGAAATTTCAATAAAATTGTGATAAAATCTGGCAGTTTTAAAATATGAATTACAACCGTTAGAATTTTGGGTACCACAAAATTATTGATAGTGATGAATTTATTTCCACCCTCAATATACCATATATCATATATCGAATAAGGTTTAACACATATTAAATTTTTGTTTTCTTTTAATCAATCATGTCACATCGACACTTTATTACTATCCGATTGGAAAATTATTTAAGTTGTAGACTATGGAAACTCAACATCCGAGGGTTGTTTATCATTTGATTAATTTGCAGGATTTACACTTTCAAAACTTATCAAAGGTAACCTACAATTTCCTTGGGACAAGGTTATAACCGGCGCGAGCAGTTTGACGTGTGGTCACTTATCCACCATGGATCTTCAATAGGTTAATATGACCACTCTCCCTTTGTGAATAGGAGTTAGGGTAACTGTACCCCTCTCATTTCGTTGCTTGGATTGTCATTCGACCCTTTTGCTTCTCTAGGAAGGCTCTGCAACTCTTCAAAAATTTTGGTTTTCTTCCAGAATCGTAAGGAGAAGCATGGCAGAGGTGCCCAGGTAATCTCCTCCTCGCTACAGCAGAAACTAAAGAATTTCTATTGTTACAGTCCATAAAAGTATTTCTTTTTCCAACACGTTATTTACTCACTTCCATCATAGATTTAAAATAAAACCCTTGTCTTATTTACAATAATCCCATTATCTATCCAAAACATAACACACATTTTCTACCTTTCATTATTTCATTCATTACATATTCTCCACTCATTATTGTAGCAGATAATTATGCTAACTAACCTGCATGTCTTTCAGAGAAATCATTCATTTCAATGCTCTATGGAACAAAGAAACAATTTATTTAAGAAGTTAATATTTATCGATTTAATCCAGCTTGTTATGGAATATGACAAGGAAATTAACTTGTTATCCACCCAACCTGTGAGTCTAGAAATCATGTCCAAGGATACCTCGAGCCTCCTGGATTCCAAAGTAATTAAAGATGAAACCGTTACAATACCTTAGGACTCCAGTCCAGTCAATAATGAACTTTATTCAAGGTTTCCACTTGCTTCTACCAAATCTAGAAGACCCCTCTCAGTAGTATACTTTCTGACAACATCCTGTTAGGTCCTTATAATACTAGCGATTCCCCCATTACTATTGTCATTGTAGCCCTTATTGTTATTTTTGTGCCCTTATTGTTCCCATATTTTTATTATTGTGTCTCATAGAAGCCCACTATTGTGATTGTTGTGCCCTTATATTATTATTGTCATGTCGGCTTTGATTATATTGTGACCCCTTAGGTTCCTATATATAGAAAGGAGGTTTTGTCATTTGTATCATCCAATAATTATTCATTTATGTAATGTAAAAGAGGTCTCCCCCTTGAAGAGACTGATTTTGAAGTCGTTGATCTATATTTTCTTCTATTTTATGAGTTGGTTGCATAACATTTGGTATCAGAGTTTTGGATTCCAGGGTTTCTCTACTCCAAACAGGTCCTCGTAGAATGTTTGCTATAAATTTTTTCTACGACCTTTCAGAAACTGAAATTATAACCCATTTGAGCCGAAATCTCGATGAACCTCGGATCCGAATTTCCGAGCTATTCTCACTATATTTTCGGAAATATGATGCAAGGAAGTTAGGATGTTTTCAGGATCCCGAACTACATCCGAAACAAATTACCTTGGGAAAATCGTCATAACTTTCTCTCTAAGCATTGGATTGAAATTTCGTCAGAAGTTACAGAAAGAGGACGGACTGTAGTTTCCCGTGCATCGTTTTTAGGTCTGAATGTTCAAACAAAGAGATGTGGAAGGTCATACAAGTTAGCTCTACTGAACAAGTCTATAATCAAGCCATCATAGCATATTTGGCATAACGTTTTCTTGAAGAATCCAATATTGATCAGACCAGTGGGGTTAGAAAGAAGACACAGAGGGATATCACAGGACGCAATTTCAGACCTTGGAGATCCTAAATTAAAAATATACAACAACTTCAATATCGAGCTCCTATAAAGTGAAAAAAATATCGAGCTCCTACAAAGTGAAAAAATGTGTAGGTTTTTTTTTTTTTTTTTTTTTTTTTGGTTTGAAAAATTAGTTTGAAGTGATTCAAAGGAAATAGTGAGCCATAATTATCATAAATTGATGTCCCGAAGAAAGAAAATGGAAACACCTAGTAAGCAATCTGAAAGCTCTACCATGACTCATGAAGAAGAGGAAGAAATGCAACATGATATATCAAAATTACGAGATCAAGTGCAACAATTTTCACTCTCACAAAAAGTAACAGAAGCTAAGATTGATGGTTTAAATAAATGTATGGAAGCGAATATGAATGGAGTGAAATCTAAGATGGATGACATGGTAGCTAAGATGAATAGCATGGAAGCTAATATGGATGGCATGGAAGCTAAGATGAATGACGTTGACACTAAGATGGATGGTATAGAAGAAAAACTTAAAGGAAACATGGAATATTTGAAGATATATTTGACAAAGTTACTACAAGAAATGCTTACTAATGGCAAAAGGGTAGAAAGGAAACTCATGATGAGAACAAAAGAAATGTTAATCTTGATTTCATAGACTCTAACATTGGATTGAAGACTCACCATGTTCCAAAGATCGATATGAGGAAGTTTGATGGCAAGGATACCGTAACATGGATACTACAAATGGAGCAATATTTTGATCTCCATAATGTGAAAAACACACAAAAGGTATGCATTACAACTTCATATTCGGAATCAAATCAGTTTGTATGGTATCGATGGCTTTGCTCTCGTAAAAAAATTGTCACTTGTTTAATTTTTAGGGATGAAATGATAGCACATTATGACAATACAAAAAACAACACCTTTTTTATCTAATTGATAAATCTCAAACAAAAGGATTCAATGATGGAGCACATTGAGGACTTCCAAAAATTGAATATAAGGGTAAAAGAAATTGTAGAGGAGCATATGATTGATGTGTTTATAGGAAATTTAAATTTTAACATCCAACATGAGGTTCACCTTTGGGAACCTAATTCATTGGAGAAGCATTCAAGTTGGCAAGAAAAATGGAAAGCAAAATTATGGCAATAAGGAAGCCTACCACTCACAACTATAAAGATGGAAGTGTTGTTTCCCCTAACCTTCCACAATCTACAAGGTTGACACCACAACAATTGGAAGAAAAAGGAGCAAAAGGGATTTGTCACAGTTGTGATAGCAAATACACTAAAGGTCATAAGTCTGTTAAGAAGAAATTATTTTACATAGATTGTGAAGAGGAGGAAGAAAAGGAACAAGGAATGTCAAAAGAAGAGGATATAAACCAGGAACAAACCCTAGAGCAAGAAGAAATGAATTTGGCCATATCTTTTAATGCATTGGCTGGAATTACCACTCCTCAAACTATCAAGATAGAAGGACATATCAAGAATAAAAAGGTAATAGTGTTGATTGATTCGGGTAGTACCCATAATTTTATACATTGTAAGATAGCCAAGGAATTGAATTTCTTCCTATATCCAGCACTAGAGTGTCAAGTGATGGTTGCAAGTGGAGGAACCATAAATTACTCTTGAAAGTGCAATAATATCAAGCTATCCATGGGAGGATATGTATTGAATAGCCCAATTATTTCCATTCTAATGGGTGGTGCTGATGTTGTACTAGGAGTCCAATGGCTAAAATCTTTGGGTATGATAGCTTTTAATTTTCAAGAATTTTTCTTGAATTTTTTTTCGGAAGGAAAGGAAGTTGAATTAAAGGGTATCGCAGGGAAACCAGGAAACATAATCATCTCTAACGAAATGAAAAATATTCTAAAGAAAGAGCAACGAGGTGTAATTACACAATTATATTCACTAGAGGTTCCCGCATCGAAATCATCTATTTCTCCAGATCTCCAAAAAGTCTTGGACAACCATTCCAAGGTATTTGAGACTCCCAAAGGCCTCCCACCTATTCATGATCATGATCATGCTATTCATTTGATTCTGGGAAGTGTTCCTCCAAACATCAGGCCTTATAAATATCCCTATGCCCAAAAGAGTGAAATTCAATGTATGGTCGCAGAAATGCTAGAGGCTAGTATAACTCAACCTAGTCAAAGTTCTTTCTCTGCTCTAGTAGTATTGGTGCACAAGAATGATGGATCGTGGTGCATGTGTCTAGATTATAGGGAGCTCAAAAAACTCACTATTAAAGATAAATTTCTCATTCCTGTCATTGATGAATTATTTAATGAATTGCATGGATCAATTTACTTCACCAAGTTGGATCTTCATTCAAGATATCATCAAATTAGAATGGAGGTTGAATAAATTTCGAAAACATCATTTAGAACTCATGAGGGTCATTATGAATTTTTTTCTCATGGCCTTTGGCCTTACCAATGCACCTTCTACATTTCATGGTTTCATGAATTCCGTTTTCAAACCCTTCCTTAGAAAATTTGTGTTAGTATTTTTTGATGATATACTAATCTACAACAAGTCTTGGAAGGATCATGTTCAACATGTTGAGAGGGTGTTGAAACTATTGGAGGGGAAACAATTATATGCAAAAAGCTCCAAATATTCCTTTGGAGTACAAGAGGTAAAATATATGGGTCATATTGTATCTCAAGAAGGTGTTAAGTTAGACCCTAGCAAAATTAAATCCATTAAGGAATGGAAAATCCCCACATCCATAAATCATATAAGAGGATTTCTTGGGTTGACAGGATATTATTGCAAGTTTGTTAAGAATTATAGGAGAATAGTAGCACCTCCAACAACATTATTGTTGAAATATGCATTTTAATGGACTCCAGAAGCAAAGAAGGCCTTTGAACATATTAAAGAGGCAATGTGCCAAGCAATGGTCTTAGCTATGCCAGACTTCACAAAAACATTTATTGTGGAATGTGATGCCTCAAGAAATGGAATTGGTGTTGTTTTCATGCAAGAAGAAAGACCCATTTCTTTCAAAAGTCATCCAATCAAAGGAAAGTATTTACACAAAGCTATTTATGAGGAGGAAATGTTGGCAATACTACATGCACTTAAGAAATGGCAACCCTACCTAATGGGAAGACACTTCAAGATAAAAATGGATCATGATAGTCTTAAATACTTTTTATAACAAAGATTTTCTTCAAAAAAGCAGAAAAAATGGGTCACAAAGATGTTGGGTTATGATATACAAAAAAGGGAAGCAAAATTTTGTGGTAGATGCACTCTCAAGAAAGGATGAGGATGTGGAAGCATTGCTTTGCGCCATGTCTATTATCCAACATGATTGGATAAATGAAGCAAGGGATGAATGGAAGAATGACGAAGAAGTGTGGGCACTCATTCAAAAGTTACAACAAGATCCCAGTACATATGATACATTTAGTTGGAAAAATGATTCGTTATGGTACAAAGATTGCTTATAGCTATGTAAGAATTCCCAAGTCAAACAAAATATTCTTATGGAATTGCACACCTCTCCCTTAGGAGGGCACTTAGGATTTTTAAAAACTTCCCACAGGGTTAAGAAGGAATTTTTTTGAGATGACCTTAAATCCGATATTCAAAAATTTTTGGTGGAATGTTTGGTTTTTCAACAAAATAAAGTTGAAAAAATTAAGACCTCAAGTATATTACAACCTTTATCCATTCCAAGTCAACGTTAGGAGGAGGTTTCAATGGATTCTATCACAGGTTTACCCAAGTCTTAAGGAAAGACTGTCATCATGGTGGTAATTGACAAACTTACCAAGTATGCACACTTCTGTGCCTTATCTCATCCATTTAAATCCAATACAGTTTCTACTACATTTATGGAAACAAATCAAAAGCTACATGGAAACCCAAAGATTTTTGGTAAGTGATAAATATCCCATTTTCACTGGAATTTTTTGGACAAAATTATTTTCTTGTCTTGGCACTCATTTAGCTCATAACTCATCTTATCATCCTCAATGTAATGGGAAAACTGAGATTGTAAACAAATGTTTGGAAGGATATCTTCGTTTCTTTGTATCTGATAAACAAAACAATGGGTCAAATGGTTGCCTCTTGCTGAATGGTGGTATAACACATCCTTCCATATTGTAGAAAAAATGACCCCGTTTATGGCACTTTATGGATATCATCCACTATCCATCACATCATATTTAAGAGAAAATTTTAAGGTTCAAGCAGTGGAAGATCACATTGAGCATCAACAAAAAGTTCTCCAACTCTTAAAGGATAACCTCACTTTGGCACAGAATAGAATGAAACAATAGGCGGATCAACATCGCAGTGAAAGAAGTTTTGATGTAGGTGACTGGATATTTCTACAGCTATAACCATATAAACAAATGTCCCTCAAGCAAGTTAAGAAGGAAAATAAATTAGCACCAAAGTATTGTAGTCCGTACAAGGTGTTGCAAAAGATTGGTACTATGGCATACAAATTGGAGCTTCCTGCAACTTCCCGAGTGCACCTAGTTTTCCCTGTTTCATGCTTAAGTAAGGTTATAGGTGACAAGCTCCCAGTTCAAACAATATTGCCAGAACTTTACGAGGAAGGAAAAATCATAT
Organism: Pinus taeda; assembly: GCA_000404065.3. Lineage (NCBI taxonomy): Eukaryota > Viridiplantae > Streptophyta > Pinopsida > Pinales > Pinaceae > Pinus > Pinus taeda. The sequence goes on from APFE031462363.1 coordinate 50,743, forward strand.
TGGAACCTGAAGCAGTCACAGAAATAAGAACTTGATAGCTACGAAATTGATCATTTTCGAAGTATCTCATCAAGTGGAAGAACTTACCCACTAAAGATTCCACATGGGAGGATGAGAATTTTATACAGAAGCATCCAGAACTACTCAAGCGTTGAGGACAACACTTTTTTTAAGGAGAGGGGCATGTTAGGTCCATATAATACTATTGATTCCCCCATTACTATTGTAATTGTAGCCCTTATTGTTATTGTTGTGCCCCTATTATCCCAATATTGTTATTATTGTGCCCCATAGAAGCCCACTATTGTTACTGTTGTTCCCTTATATTATTATTATTATGTTGCCTTTGATTATATTGTGACTCCTTAGACTCCTATATATAGAAAGGAGGTTTTGTCATTTGTATCATCCAAGAATTGTTCACTTATGTAATGTAAAGGAGGTTTCCCGCTCGAAGAGGTTGATTTTAAAGTCGTTGAACTATTTTTCTTCTATTTTATGAGCTGGTTCCATAACACATCCTGACATACTTCTCTCTCTCTCTCTCTCTCTCTCTCTCTCTCTCTCTCTCTCCTCTCGTTCAAGAGAACTTTTTTCCTTTTTTATTCCCCGAAGGAATGGGCATTTGTTTTCCTTTAACTACCTGGAAGCCAAGATCCTCTTCTCAACTTTTTCCTATCTCTTCTTAACTAAGCGGAATTTAATGTCATACCAAAAAGAAGAAACCACAATGTTCTTTTCTTATATTCATGTTGAAGTGCCTTTTAACTTAAATTACCAAATCGTTACATGAACTAAGGTAAGAGTAAATATGAAAGTAAATGTCAGTGAAAGTGAATGCCAATTGTCTCATGTTCAAGGGTGTTACAGAACGTGCCTCATTTCTTCTTGAAACATTTCTAGAGCTTGCCCATTGAGTGGTTTCATATCTTTGATACGAAGTTTCAAAGTAGAGTGTATTATTTTTCCACACGTATTAAAAGAAGCAACACCACTTGGAGCGAGCAATAATGGCAGCCTTATACCATTCGTCACTGAAGTAGAAAGATCATATGAAATGTCATGAATAAGAAAAGATTTGTCAGTTCCAACAATTCCTTGAATAATCATTTTCAGAGGATCATGGTTTCCATTATCATCAGAGTAGCATAAAAAGATATCATAAGCAACTTTTTATTTCTCTGATAAAGAATATGGTGACATGATTTTCTCCACAATTGAGTTGTCATTAACAACACCCACAGACAGGGCATATTTTATAAAATGGATAACATGTTCTGCAATATATCTGACATCATTGTTGCTAGATTTAAGACTTTTGTGATCCATATTGTAGATGAAAGTCTTTCGGATTAATCACATCATTAGGATTGGGTCGACGTTTCGAACCAACTAATGTGGTTCATCCTTAGGACAAGGTGAAAAAAATCATACCATCTTTGGGAATAAATAACATGAATCATAGTCCGAAGGTCACATCATTGGATGGCTCGACGTTTCGAACCAACTAATGTGGTTCATCCTTAGGACAAGGTGAAAAAAATCATACCATCTTTGGGAATAAATAACATGAATCATAGTCCAAGGTCGGCCATTGGAAAACTAGCTGTTGGAGATTAGGTAAATCGAAATTCAAGAAATGGAATTATTTAAAATTCCAATTTTAGTTATAAATTATTTAATATTCTAATTTTAATTATGAATTATTAATATTTTAGTTATGGTAAATTATAATAAGTTGTTAAGAAACATAAAATAAGTTCTTAATAAAAAGAGGACGGGAGATTTATATCACATAATAATAATAAGATAAAAAAATAGTTGTTATATATCAATTTAATAATCAAGTTACAAGGTTAAGAGAAAGATTCAAGATATGCTACAAGGGATGGGAACTTTATTATAATATATAGTTATAAATTATTAAATATTTATTATCTATTATTATAAGTTTAGTTATAAATTAGTATTGTTAAGAATACTCCACATTAATAAGATGGTTAAGAATAACCTATAAATATTACTAGTGATAGTTATTAGGGGATTATAAGAATATTAAATACTAGTGAAGTATATATCTAAATTATTATATACTATAAAGAATAAGGTAAAGATGATTTATGATAATGAAGCAAAGAAGAGTTAAGAGAAAGATTCAAATTATTATATGCTAATGAAACAATTAAGAACTTAATAGTTAAATAGGGTTACAATATGCATAAAGATAATAATGTCAATTATAATGAATATCGAAATCTCTTCAACCAAGATTGTCAAAGTAAAAAATGTTATTATTATCTACAAAAAATATTAGGAATAAAAGTTGTCACTTTTCAAAATCTGGGTCAACATTATCTTCATATATGAGAGATTCAACATCTTCTTCATTAGTTTCATATAACAAAAAAGCTCAATCAACATTAATATTGAACAATAACCATTATTAAACAACATAATATAAAAAAATCTCATTATTAAATAACCCTAATATTTATATATATTATTATGTTATATATTATTAAACTCTAAACCCTAATATTAATCCTTAATATTAAAATTGTACTAATATTCAACGACTTACTATTAAACATTTCTAATACTAAATTACCTCATGTTAAATAATTTTATTAAATAATTATAATATTAAAGAACTCTAATTATATAATTTTAAACCTTATATTATATTATATTATTAAATTCAAAATTAAGAATAATATATTCTAATTAATTAAATTCTAAATTAGATAATATTATCAATTACGTGGAGATTGGATTAGCACAGTTTCGTAATAAATATGATTGTGTTATGAGTTTTTTTTAATAAGTTAGGTTGAGTTTAGTTTTAAGTGTTTGGTTAATTTTTTTAATTTTGTTAAGCATTTGGTTAATATGTTAAATTATTTTAATTTAATTATCAATTAAAATGTTGCTACTAATTACTCATTTGTAGAATTTGTTTGCTTATGACAATTTTGTTGATCTTGTTCTTCATCTTGGTTTTGATGATGAACCTAGATCTAGGTTTGAAAAATGGCGACCCTTTGTTTTCTATGTGATTTCTGCGGAAAATATGAACATTAATATTGTTAGATCTAAGACTTTTGTGATCCATAATGTAGATATCAGTCTTTCGGATTAATCACATCGTTAGGATCGAGTCCATGTTTCGAACCAACTAATGTGGTTCATTCCTCAAGGCAAGGTGAGAAATCGCTGGATCTTAAGGAACAAATAGTATGGATGCATCATTGCCTAGAGAACCATCTAATGTGGTTCATCCTGAGGACAAGGTGAGAAATCACTGAATCTGAAGGAATAAATAGTATGGATGCATACAGATCCCCGTTGAAGGAAATCCCAACACCAAGCGCTACTGCCTCCTGCTACGACCTACTTTGCGCAGCCTGAGACTGGGCTCTGCCCTCTCGGCCATTTCCGCCTCTGACCCTGGTCCTCCTGACCTCTGGGTCTCTCGGATCTGCTAAGATCCTTACTTTTTCTACTGTCTTCTTCAAGATCTCGCTGAGCCACTTGATCTCTTGTCAGAACTGCTTGGATCTGCACCCTTAGAGATTCTTCCTACAGGGTCTGATCGGATCCTCTTCTCCTTCATCCCAGTCTTGGGATGCCTCGTTTCCTGTATTTGCTTGGTGCAGATCGGTTTTGCTGATTTGATCTTCTTTGCCATGGAGGCCCAAGGCTCACCCATCGGTCCCTCGCAAGCTCCATCCCCGGAAGCTAAAGCAGCCTTCTCCTCTCTACTTGCTACGCTGCCCAAAAAGAAGAAGTTTGAAGTCGCTAAGTTCGTCAAAAGGCTCGACGATGTTCTGAAGGTAAACCTCCCTCTTGAGGGCCCGATCCAGGTCGCTTTGTCCCTGGTAGATCGTGCCCTGGTGGGTCAATTCACGGGCCTTTGGCCCTCGCCAAAATCAACGGAAAACTAGGTCGTTAAGAACTGGGTTCCGCTGATCAAAAACAAAGTCACCTCTTATTTTCTAGGTAGAGACTTCTTCCTATTCGAGTTCAACACAAAGGAGGACAAAGAACTGATCTTCAAGAATGGGCCCTATTTCATGGGACCTCAGGGCCTCTACTGCAACAAATGGACCCCTAACTTCAATCCGGTCGTGGATGTCCCAACGATAATCCCTGTCTGGGTTTGGCTCCCTAATCTTCCAGTGCATTGTTGGAACTGGGAGTCCCTCAAGCACATAGGAAATACTTTGGGAAAATTCATTGATAGAGCAAACAACAACGATCAGTATGATTGTGCTCGAATCTGTGTCGAGGTGGACTTAGAGGTGGGGCTTCCGGAGGCCATCAAATTAAAGGTTGGCAGTTGGACACATGTGCAAGTGTTGGACTATGAGCAACTCCCTTTCAAATGTCGTAAATGTCACATCTATGGCCATTTTGCAAGAGGGTGCCCGAACAAAGGGGAAGCAGAGAAAGGAAAGGAAGAGGGTTGGAACCAGGTCAAGAGGCCACAAACATCTCACAAGAAATCTGGGATTCATGGCCCCCAGCCTGCCTCCACCCAGAATGTTCCCCCGCCAAAAAGCCAAGAAAATAGGTATGAGGTCTTAAGCTTTACTGAAGAGACTCCTCAGGAAGAAGATAGACAAGATAAACCACTAGAAAAAATGACTTCAGCAGAAGCAAGACCTGAAGAAAGCGCCAAGGCAAGAAACAAGGATAAGCAAACAGAAGCCTCCAAGGAGGAACATGACTCGAAGGAGTCTGAGGATGGAGAAATAGGAGATACGCAGACATCGGTTAGAATATCTACAAGGGGACGCAAATCTGCTAGAGAAAAGAGAGATCAGGAAAATTACAAAGACAAGCTTCAGGGTAGTCAACCCACTCTGGAGAAACTCCTTGGCAAAAATCCGAAGATGATCAAAAACCAAGCGTAGGGCTCCAAGGGAGCCCATCATCATAAAAATAAATGATGAAGATTGTCTCCTGGAACTGCAGAGGAATGGGGAGCAAAGTAAAAGAAGAAGCAATGAGAAGCCTTATAAGAAGAGAAGCCCCAGACATTCTTCTGATTCAGGAGACCAAAATGGAGGACAAGGAGTTTCTCCAAATCAGTAAAAAAATTTGGAAAGGAAGCAGCGGACATGCAGTTTCAGCACGGGGAGCCTCTGGGGGCCTGGGCTCCCTCTGGAACCCTCTCAAGTATAGGCTGGTCACCGAGTTACACAACACCCACTGGCTGTTTTTGAAGCTCCAGCCTTTGGACTTGAGGGAGGCAGTCAGTCTTTTCAATGTCTATGTTCGAACAAATATAGGGGAGAAAAGGGAGTGCTGGGACTCCATCAGACATCTTTCGGAGTCAGAAAATTTGGAAAACATCATTGTTGCAGGGGATCTAAACCTTACCTTGCGCATGGAGGAAAACCGAGGAGGCACAATCATAAGGGACCCTGCAAGGGAATGGGTGGAAGACCTCATGCAGGACTGGGCTCTGCTTGACATCCCCCCAGAAAATGGTAAGCACACCTGGTCTAACAAAAGAATAGGTCCTGGTCACATTGCTGCTAGACTTGATAGATGTTTGGTGCAGAGTTCCTTCCTTTTTCTAGGCTTAGATTTCAGATTGCATATCCTCCCATGCAGTGTTTCAGATCATAAGCCCATTTTGCTTGAGATGTTGGGCCACAAAGATCTTGACCCCATCCCCTTTAGATTCAACCCTCTTTGGTTCAAGGAACCAGAGTTTCTAAATTTGGTTCAAGACTACTGGAATACGCCAGTGAAAGGTTCTTCTTTCTTCATTTGGGAAGAAAAACTTAGAAGACTGAAAGCGGTTCTTAAAACTTGGGCCAAATCTCTTCCCTCCCCTGCAAAAGAGAGAAAGCAGGCCCAAGACAATCTCACCTAGCACCATGCCCAAAGTGAAGATGTAGAAATCACTAAAGAAGTATTAGATAAGGAAGCTGAGCTCCAGTAAATCTTCCATAAAGCTTGCCTTTCGGAGGAAGAGCATTAGAGACAGAAGTCTAGGAGTTTATGGCTTAAAGCAGGAGACAGAAATTCTGCCTTCTTCCACAAACAAGCTCAAGCCAGAAAGAGCTTCAATTCTATCGCAGAAATCAAAGATGGCAACTCGACACACAAAGACTTTGATAGCATAAAGAGAGCAGCTTTCAATCACTTTCAAAACCTGTATAGAGAAGAGGGCGTGATGGACCCAAACTCTAAATTTTTGGAAGCGGTTCCCCCTAGGATCTCACCTTCAATGAATCAACAGCTTGAAGCGAAGATCTCTATACAAGAAATAAAAGATGCTCTCTCTAACAGGGAGCCTGACAAAGCCCCGGGCCCAAATGGCTTCACTGCAAGATTTCTTCAAACCTGCTGGCAGATTGTGGAGAAATACCTCTACAAAATTATTTTGAAATCTCAAAATTGCCAGAAAATTAGGGGCAGCACCAATTCAGCTTTCCTTGCCCTCATTACCAAGGAAAAGGGTGCTAAAGAATTTAATCGGTTCCGCCCCATCTCTCTTTGTAATATTGGATACAAATTAATCACAAAGGTTATTGCCAACAGACTAAAAGGTATTCTTCCAGCCATCATCCTGGAGAACCAAGGCGAATTTGTTCAGGGGAGACAACTTGCTGACAACTTCATCCTCATGCAAGAGGCGATTCACTCGAGCCAGCTTCGCAAAGAGAAAGGTATGGTAATTAAATTAGATTTGGCTAATGCTTTTGATCGAGTCAGACTTAGCTTTCTTTAGGAAGTCTTGAAAAAATTTGGCTTTATAATGGGCTTTTTAAAATGGATTCGTGCTTGTATTGCTAATCCTTGGATCGCCCCCCTGGTGAATGGGAGAGCAGCTGGTTCTTTTAAAGCTTCAAGAGGGCTTAGGCAGGGTTTCCCCCTCTCTCCGCTCCTCTTCGTCCTTCATGTTTATGTCCTAAGCTTCTACCTGGATCAGAAACTGGTTGACCAAGAGATCTTGGGGCTTAATATAGCCAGAGGGGTAAAAAATGTTAACCACACCCTGTTTGCGGATGATACCCTATTGTTAGGGGTTGCCTCTACCAGATCTGCTTTAAGATTCAAGTAGGTCTTGGATGACTACAGTGAAGCTACAGGCAGCAGTTTAAACAATGGTAAGTGCAAATCTTTTTGCTAGAATATCTCAGCTCCACCCCTTCTGCCATTTCAAGAATTTTGGGTTTTACTACCTCCCTCATCTGGTCCTCCTTTACTTATTTGGGCCTCCCCATCTTCCGCAAATTGGCATACAGCAAAGATTGGATCCCTCTGTTGGACAAATTTAAGGCCACAGTCCAAGCTTGGGGATTCTCATGGTTAAACCTTGCTAGAAAAACTGTCCTCATCAAATCCGTTCTCAGTAGCCTCCCCATTTTTCAATTCTCTGTAATTCTAGCCCCTTCAGGCATCATAAAAAAAATGGAAGCCTTCATTCGCAAGTTCTTCTGGAAAGGGGGCAATCACAATGACAGGAAAATCCCTTTGGTAAGTTGGGAGAAAATCTGCAAGCCCCTGAACAAAGGAGGCCTTAACTTCAAAGATCTCAGCCTCCAAAACATAGCCATGGGAGCCAAGATCTTCTGGAGAATCATTGAACCACATCCAGGTTGGGTGCAAAGAGCTCTATGGAGGAAATATTTCATGGGAACGAGGAAGAGATGTCTGGATGCCCTACTACCCACCACAAGCTCGCAGCTGATCAAACTCCGTCACAAAGCAGCCCCTTTAATAAGAGACAGAGCGTATTGGATTCCAGGAAACGACAAAGAAATTAAGATATGGGACGACAGCATTATGATGCACCCTCCTTTATCGTCCCATTTCTCTCTTCATGTGTTGCGTTTGTGGTTGGACAACGCAGGTTGCATTACTCTTTGGGACATTTCACAATGGGATGGCAGAAATTGGCTGCGTTGGAGGCTCCTTCCCATCCCTCCTAAGCTGTCTCAAGCACGTGATCTTCTCCTTTCTTTGTTAAACGGTATGGCGCCTCTGCGTGTGGGTAAGAAGGATGCCCGTGGTTGGGGAGCCGCCCAAGGGCTTTACACAGTTACGCAGGGATATAAATGTGTTCATGATCGTCCTAACGTCCCTCCTAATCCTGCTATTTGGAATAGGATTTGGAATTTCAAATCCATGCCTAAGGTCGATTCATTTTATTGGTTGTTATGTCAGAGAGGGATTTTAACAGCAGATAGATTGAAGAAGAAAGGATTTCATGGTCCCTCTCGATGCCACTTATGCTGTGACAGTGAGGAGAACGCCCAGCGTATCATACTGGACTACAAATTTTCAAGAGAAATCTGGCATGGCCTTTTGAGTTACTGGAAACCTGAATTCATTTTACCCATGTCTATATCAGATCTTTTTGCAAACTGGCGAAATTACTACCCAGAAACGCTCCCAAAAAATGAAAGTTTCACAGCTGCATGGCTCTCCTTACTGAAATTTGCTTGCTGGCAAATCTGGCTCGAGTGTAATAGAAGAGTTTTCAGAGATGAAAGTCTAAATTCACAGTTCATCATCACCAAAACAAAATGCCTTTGGAAAGAAAGTCTGGGGGAACATTTGCCGGATTTGAATCTGAGCCAGCAAGACTTAGAATGGGGTGCCTCGATGGACCTCCATTTCTCTAGCGAAACAAGGCATCACAAGGTCATAAAAGAGTGGCAATTCAGAGGGAAGGAGAATGATCTATCGGATTTTCTCCTCAGGCAATCCAGATTCTCTTTGTTCTTTGATGGAGCAGCGAAAGGCAATCCTGGATTGGCTGTGGCAAGAGGGCATAACTGTGGCAAAGTTTGCTTGGGGATTAGGGCAGTCTACCAGCATGCAAGCTGAAGCCTTGGCACTTCTGCAAGGTCTTAGGAAAGCAAAGGCTATTGGTCTCTCAGATGTCAGTATTATAGGAGATTCTCAATCCATTATCAAAGTCTTAGTGGAGGATTCCTCTCCTGCAGACATTAGACTGGCAAGAGTGATTTCAAGAATCAGAACCTTGGTGAAATATTTCCGGACTACAACCTTCCTCCACGGTTTGAGGGAAAATAATAAAGCTGCTGATTTGGAAGCCAACAGGGCAGTTCCACTTCCCGCTGGTTGTCTCTTGGCAAACGGAATTGAGACCTCACATACTGGTTGGATAGAATTATGTTCTTTTGGGGTCAGATGGGAGGGAGCTCCGTTCAGCATGTCTACCGAGCCAGGAACCAGAAAGCGGATTGCTTATCAAAGGAGGGCCTTCATCTCGGAACAAGATCATGGTCATTGAAGGTTTTTGCTGGCGAGGAGTCCTCCATACAAAACTTCTGCATTCCGGGTTTTTAATTCTCCTTTCATCTGTCTTTTTTATCTATCTCTGGCTTCTCCTTTTTTTATTTTTGTCTTACTTGTATATGTCGAAATATGTATGGTTTCATCTATCACGAATTCTTCTCATAGCTGGCGTGATGTCCCTTGCATGTGTGCATCTCTGAGTTTATTGGCAATCTGCACAAAAGAACCTCTCCTCTGGTTTTTGTTGGGTGTTTTTTTTATATGCATAATATGTATAATCTAGAACTGATTTTTCAGACGTAATATAACACTATATAACTTTTTTCCTTCTGAAAAAAAATGATTATAATGTTTTATATTAGTGAAAAAATATATTAATACAATATTAATTAACATCGCGTGAATATAATGTTCTACTATATGAAAATTGATAAAGATAATGATTAATTAATCTTTTAGAATTTCTAAACATTAATTAAGCGAATGATTAATTAATTTATTGGAATTTTTAGAAATTGATTATCTCTAAGTTAAGTTCCTCAAAATAAAAATAAAATTGAAACTTACGCATGTGTAAATCTTCATTATTGCTAGTAGAAGAAATGTAATGGAATTGCATAGAAAAAAAAAATTGCTTGTATTTAAATGAAGTTGAAACATGTATTAAAATTAACAAAGTATTTTTAATTAATTTATGGAAATTTTCGAAAATTAATCATAATGATAATTAATTTATTGGAATTTTTTTTTTTTTTAATTAATCCATTAGAATTCATGAACTTCCAAGGAAAAAATTTGAAACTTATACATGCTTAATGTAAACTTTTACCTGCATGCAGGTGGAAGAAGTGTAATTAAATAACAAAGAAAAACAAAAAAAATACTTGTATTCAATTGAACTTAATGAATATATTGAACCTGACAAATAATGTTATCAATGACTATGTCTTTACAATTAAATATGATAGTGATCAAATACATGCATGGATAAAATGGGACCCATAAGAGTGACATGAAATATTTGAAAAACTAATGGCATGGACAGCTATAAACATTCAACACATTAATGGACTCTGTGGAAGGCCTACTATTTTTGACCTCATAGGCCCCTTGCATGTGGTAAAGTGAAACTTTACTCTTTTACGAAATAGTTAATGAGGGACATTTTTTTCAACAGATATAAAAGTAAATAAAATCTCATTTATAAATTAATAACAAATCAAATCTACATTTACAAATAAAAGTTTACATTTCCCAATCCACTTTAATAAATAAATCAAAATTAATTTTACCCATTTCGAAGCCTAAGCATTTAAAAAATATAAAATTATGACAACTAGGGCGGTTATCAACAAACCATTTGTGCCGTGGGCCTTTTTCCAAACATTATTATAACGTGAACGAGACTCCTTCTGTCAACTAATTACTCATCATACATAACAACAAAAACTTTCTTATTTTATTAATATTGCGAAAAGACCACGTCTGGTGTACGGTTTACAAAAGAAAGCCCTGTCCCACACGTAAACCGTTATGGATTACGCGGAATGGTGGGGGCCACCTTTTACCACGCATTTGACATTTTATTTGCTATTTTCGGGTGGGTATTGAAGTAATTGTTCTGAAAGTTATAGAAATTCTGGGTATATTTATAGAAAATTTAACCAAAATTTTTATAAATTTTAGTTATAGTTGTTAAATTTCAAATTTTTAGATGTTTTAGATTTTAAAGAAAATCTAACCAAAATTTTTATAAATCTTAGTTATAGTTGTTAAATTTCAAAATAGTGTTAATCTATTCCCACCATAAAAATACTGTATCTACAAATTTTTTTGAAATTTTTTACCCAAATTCCTTGACCTCGTTAGACGACTCCGATCGAGAATCCTCAACGCGTCCTGGGTTGGTAAGCCACACGGTCCTCGCACTCATTCCCGCTCCACCGACTCCAATTAATTCTTTTTATTTTCTATGCTGCGCGTGAAGTTGAACCTGATGGGTGGGAGGCCATTTCTTTAAATCAGGGCAGAATTCCACTGGATCGTCCAGCTGCGTGGTGCAGACTACATTTTGTTATTAGCAGTACGAATTATAGCCTGTTGCGATCGTATATACTGACTTTATTTCTATGGAGTTCAAGAATGTAGATTTAATGGCAGAAATTAGAGGGTTTCTTGGCTTTCCAGCGGATCAAAGCATGGTAAGCTTGATACTAAGGACCGTTTTTCTCTACGGGCTTTTCACTTCGCTGTTTCGATATGTTTTCTCGAAGAAATCTAAGCCCTTTTTCGACAGCAAAGCTTCGGAAAAAGCTTTAATGGCGGATAAGAAAATTGATGGGGTTTCGGACAATGCGGTCGGCAGAGAGGAGCTGAGGCGGGTTTTCTCGACCTTTGATAAGAACGGCGACGGGCTAATCAGCCAACAGGAGATGAAAGAGTCTTTTGAAAAGCTGAGGCTCTGCATTGGCGAAGAGGAATTGCTCCACACGATTCGAACCGTGGACGTCAATGGGGACGGGTATGTGGATTTCGACGAGTTCGTGACGCTGTATGAATCGATGAGTGGTAAAGGAGATGAAAAAGAAGAAGCGATGGTGGATCATATGGACGGAGACGCGGATCTGGCTGAGGCGTTCGGCGTTTTTGATGAGAATGGAGATGGTTTGATAACGGTAGAAGAGCTCCAGTCCGTGCTCAGGTCGCTGGGCCTCAAGGAAGGCCGAGCGATTGGGGAGTGCAAGAAGATGATACAGAAAGTTGATAAAGATGGCGATGGGATGGTCAATTATTTGGAGTTTCAGGAGATGATGAGCGCAGGGTTTGGGAAGATTTAGCCATTAAATTTCGCTGAATGTCGCAGCAGACATCTGAATGAGTTGAACTCCTTGGTTTTGCTGGAGGCTGCAGATTGTAAGTTGCAGGGCATTGTTCTGTGAATTTGTATATAATTTCATTGTTTTTATGGGGGCGGATTGTTTTGTAAATAATTTTATTTTACAAGTAAGGTTTGAGGTTGGAAATTATTTTAGAGAATTAAATGATTTCCAATTTGCTGAAACTTTGTAAGTTCCACGTAATTTTGGTAATAACATTTTATGATGTATAATTATTTTAGATGCTTGAATATTATTTTAATAATTTTTTTTTTATTTATTTATTTTTTGTTTATAGTATAATAGTATTTATATTTTTGAAAATTTTTAAGAGATTTAAATGGTGTAAAATTTATTCATTAAACTTATAATTTCAATCAATTTTTACTACTAAAACCCTAAAAAAATCTCACTAAAAATAAGATAACCATTGTTTTAAAATGAAATGTAAAAACTTTGGCCCGTCACAAATAACTCGTTGCTTTAAATTCTTTGGTCAGTTGTAATAACTCGTTGCGTTGTGGCCGTTGCTCCTAAAACTCATTTCAATAGTTGCGTTGAAATTTATTCGAAAAATCATAAATAGCTCGATTAGTTGGGTTTAATCTTTTTGAAAAAAACTATAAATATAAAAAGCCATCTATAACATTCGTTTAATATGAATTATATTTATAAAATTAAAAGAAAGAAAAATCTAATTCTAAATTTATTTAAATATAAAATTTTATAAATAAAATAAATATTCTCAAAAATGTTTAAAATTGTCCATTTTATTTATACATCATCTTATAATAAAAGTTATAATTTATTTAAACATTTATATAACTAGAATTATATTGGTTCAATATATATTTTGGAAAATGATGAGACAACACATCCCATTTTATGGAAACATATATAGGCTCTTTTTGGTTTAAGTATATATTGTTTTGCAAAATGTAGACTTAAGAATACTAGTTAGTTATTATTATTATTTAAACAAAGTCTTTCTGTAGAAATCATATGAGAGATTTTTTTTTGGGGGATGTATTTCAAACCAACAAGTGTGGTTCATCATTCATATAAAGACACAAACCATGGCAAAGACTTTAAATAGAGAGCAATGTAGAGAGGCAAGTGTGGTTCTACATTGCTCTCTATTTAAAGCCTTTGCCAAAGTCCTAATGATGAATCACACTTGTTGGTTCGAATGTGATTTCTGCCGAAAGACTTTGTTTAATTCATTGCGTTTCAAACCAACAAGTGTGGTTCATCATCAGGGCCATATGAAGAGGCAGACCATGACAAAGGCTTTAAATATAGAGCAATGTAGAGAGGCAAGTGTGGTTCTACATTACTCTCTATTTAAAGCCTTTGCCAAGGTCCTGATAATGAACCACACTTGGTTCGAATGTGATTTCTATCGAAAGACTTTGTTTAATTCATTGTGTTTCGAACCAACAAGTGTGGTTCGTCATTAGGGCCATATGAAGAGGCAGATCATGACAAAGGCTTTAAATAGAGAGCAATGTAGTGTGGTTCTACATTGCTTTCTATTTAAAGTCTTTGCCACGGTCTTGATGATGAACCACACTTGTTGGATCGAATGTGATTTGTACCGAAAGACTTTGTTTAATTCATTATGGATCACACAAGCTTGAATACAAATATTATTATTAC
>APFE031462363.1:64743-84162 GCA_000404065.3 Pinus taeda
TTAATGTTAAGATGAATCTATATTGTATATTCTAAAAGGAAAGAGATATCTTAATTTTCAAAACTCATTATTATTTTTTATTGAAGAATGTTATTTTATTGAGGAAGAGATCAATTCAAGGTATCTTGTTAAATAAAATTGAAAATTGAAAACCACCATTATTTTATTTATTTTATTTTATTGAGAAATATTATTTTATTTAAAAGGAAGAATGTTATTTTATGTAAGAGGACAATGGAAGGTATCTTGTTAAATAAGTTTAAAAGTGAAAACTTATCATTATTTCATTTTAGTGAGGCTCACACACATATCTCAAGGCAAGTATCATTTCATTTTTTAAGATGGCAAGTATTTCTCACACATATTTGAAAACCACCATTATTTTACTTTATTGAGGAATGTTATTTTATGTAAGAGGAGGTCAATTGAAGGTATTTTGTTAGATAATTTTTAAAAGCGAAGACTCATCATTATTTCATTTTATTGAGGAGGAAAATTCAAGGTATCTTGTTTTTTAAGATCGTAAGTATCTCTCGCGCACACACAAATATTTGAAAACCACCATTATTTTATTTTATTGAGGAATGCTATTTTATGTAAGAGGAGGTCAATTGAAGGTATCTTGTTAAATAAGTTTTAAAAGTGAAGACTTATCATTATATCATTTTATTGAGGACGTCAATTCAAGGTATCTTATTTTTTAAGATCGCAAGTACTCTCTCTCACACACACATATTAACATGATGAGAATTTCTGAAGAATTGGTAACTTTGAATGGTTAATTGTCACTATTACATCAAATACAACTATTTCTTAAATGCCGCAAATGTCTTTGAAGACTTGAACCCATAGTCAGATAAACAAATTGTTCACCAAACCACTCAAGCTAAAATCCTTTGACATAAGTATCAATATCAAAGTTGAAAAATTATCATTATTAAAACAAAGACAACTAATTGGAGGTATCTTACTCTCTTAAATTGAAGTGTCAAAGTTAAAACCCTATTATTATATGAGGACAAGGCTAATTAAGCACATCTTAGTCTCCAATATTATGAGGAGAAGGCTAATTAGACATATATTAGTCTCTTATATTACAAGTGTTAAAATTGAAAACTTATGATTATTCTATTGAGTAAGAGTTAAAGTTTAAAACTTATTATTATTTTATTGAGGGAGAGGTGGCCAATTGTGTTTCCTTTCCCTCCTCCTTAAAACCTTGGTGCTAATATTTCTATCACCAATAACATTGATAGGAACATGTTAATCTATTTAGAGAAACACTAAGTGGGTTCCTACTCACATTACATGTGCACCTCTCCAATGCCCAAACTTCTAATGATTGGCATAGATGGCCCCTCTCCATTTCAATCTTTCTCCATTGAATAATGGTTTAGGAGGAAAATATCACATGTATTTCTCTCAAATGGTTTATGGGGAAGTTCACATATATTTCTCTCATCAATATTGTCTGTAAGGACAGGTTCACTTGTATCAAAGAGTTGTCAAACCATGAAAATATTATTGTGGGTTCCTATTAAATAGTGCTTCATTCCCTTTTTTTCTGTATGAAACAAAAGATTTCAACATGAATAATTTTCCATGACGTTTGGGATTCTACAACCCAAGGTAACTTATCATCTGGGTGGAAAAGTCCCCGAGAAATAGAAGTGGGTAATGGGTCATCATAGAAAAAATCAACCTCACCCCAAATAGAGTTCGTAGGGGAATAGAACTAGAGAATATGTTTTAGCCTTTTAGGTCAACTACACCATGGGAAATAAGGTATTTGAACTTTCAAAACCATGAGCCTTTTATCAACTAGTATAGATCCATCTTAACGACTGATGTAAGAAGCATCGAGAGGGATAAAATATGTTGAGGTGAAAACCTCTTTTAGAGTGCAAAACTTGAAAACGGTTTAAACCTCGATAGATTTGATCCCTCTTGATGCTTGATAGATATGTGTTTAAATAGATCTATAATGCTATATTTTTAAATACATGTCAATATTTTTTTTGTTTCCTAGGTTATGTGAGTAGCAGCAACCTAGGGGCATCTAACCCATCAAAATCACCCTAGGATCGCACCCAGTCTAGGCCATACCAACCCTTAGCATGGTTGGATTTTCTCCCACAAAGTTTCAAACCAGTGACATTTTCACCACAAAGTGCCTTAACAAAACACCTTGTCGTCATCTTCTCTGCCTCGTGGGATAACACATGTCAATGAACTCTATATATTGAAATATTTTAGTTACGAGACTTGCTAAATTTATTATTATTATTATTATTATTTAAACGTCACATATTAATTTTATATCAAGAATTAAATGAATTACATGTTCGAAAATGTAACTAGTTTTGGTCTTAATAATTACCATTGTACTAATGTCAATATGTATATCTTATGTAACAAAATAAAAAAAAATAAAAATAAAAATTAAACATGGGTTGCATGCTTCTTTTGATTGTTCTTCTAGTTAAAGCATATCTTTCATGCTTCTAGAGTTTGTTATGTCATAAGATTTATTGTCTTTAGTCAAGAGAGTCGATCTCATGTATTTAAGAGTCATCTGGGCAAGATGTACCATGTAAAAGAATTTGTTTTGAGTCAAGAAAGTAAAAATAAGCCTCCTAGTACAAGTCGTCCTTGCCAGAGATAAATCGGCCCAAAGAGGTCTATACGCACTCCACATATGAGTATAAATAGAAGTTGTGTAGCCTCATTTAGCATCCAATTTGTTCTACAATCAAGAAGTTTGATCTAAAGTGAAAAATTCTAGAAGGAAGTCGAGAAAGGCAAGGCAAAAGAAAAATTGAGCTTTTGGTCAAGGTTTTTCCCTAATTTCTCTCACACATGCAAATATGTTGAGTTGTTGCAAGGGACAAAGTTGCAGACCTATTGTAGGTCCAAAATATAGTTGTTGGGGGCCGAAATTATGAGTTTGTTGCAGTTCTAGAAAGGTTTGACTTTTGTTGACTTGATTTGGTTTTGATCTAATTCGAAGGGCTTCTTGGAGGGCTAACTTGTTGTTAGGAGGAGGTCTTGGTCTTGAGGCTTGGGTCTTAGTTTTCTCATTTGAAGAAAATTCTATAAGAAGAGAAATTATTCTTTCTGGGTTTTCCCCTTGGCGGGGTTTTACCTAGCTTAGAGCCTACTTCCTTTGTCCATTGTTTTTACTGTTTTTGCTCTTGATAATTGTTTCATGAAAATATCTAAAAAAGAAACATAAAAAGATAACTAAAGTTCACAAGAAATTATTAAGTTTAATGAGAATATGAATTAATAGCTGCCTTAGTGCATTCTCCAACATGGTATTAAAGCTAAGGTGAACAAAAAGGAAGGCAAATGGAAGATCATTTTGTTGACTTAAGAAGGATTGCTTGTCAAGGGGAATCATTTGCAAAAGGACAAAAGAAAAAAAGAAGAAAAATACATATTGACCCATAAGGAAGCTTACTACATCAAGGATTTCATCATCTCAAGAAGAATCAAGTTCTCGTTGAAGGAAGAAAGGATAAGCTCTTCTAGAATATCATCTTGAAGAAGAGCAAGCATCAAGGAATCATGGGATCATCATCAACTCTTTGAAGTTGTTCAAAGACACCATTATTGAAAAGATCCTAGAAATCATCATTCTAGGGCATCTTTGAAGTCCCCTTGAAGGCCTTCAAAGCATCAAGATAGTTGGAGACATCATCAAGAATAAAGGCTCTTGGTTGACAAGTAAGTGCTATATTATCTTCTATGTCTCAATCTACAAATCACATGGCTACATTTTGGAAGGAAAGAAACAAGCTTGTTGGATCAACAAAACTCTTAGCATGGAAGAAGAGGATTGACTTGGCACTCACAAAAAATGAAGTCATGGACTATGTCCTTGGAGAAGTAGTTGTACTAGATAAAGAGAAAAATCAAGAGTTCTCAAAGTACAAGAAGGGAGAAGTGAGGACACAAAGGATCATTGTTGAATCCATTAAAAATCATCTTGTTCCCTCTGTTGTTGATTTGAATACATCCAAGGCTATATGATTAGTTGGTAAATTTGTGCTCAATAAGTACATTAGGTCAAAAAACTCCTTGATAAATCAACTATATAGAACAAGGAAGTCAAAGGACGAAGACATGGCCACCTATATCATGAAGATATCACAAATAAGAGACCAGTTGCAAGGGCATGGGGAAACTATTTTTGGTTGTGAAATGACCATTTATGTATTAGATGTTTTTCCACCTAATTGGAGCATCTTTGCAAATAGTATCTACTGTAAGAAGGATACTACACCTTTTGATGAGTTATGGGCTCAATGTATCTTAGAAGAATCTATGATCAAGGCAAAGGATGAAACTGAATCAAATGAAAGGTCTCAAGCCTTTATTGTAGGAACCAAGAAGTTGAACAAATGAAACTTTGGAAAGTCTAAGAAGCCATATATGTCTAAGATTCAATTCTATGGATGCAATGAGTATGGACACCTTAAGCTGGATTGTTAAAACAAGAAAGATAACAAAAGAAATGAAAGAAATGAAGTTGACATAGCTGAAGAAAAGGGAGAACTTGAGAAGAAGCCGAAAGGAGAAGATCCAAAGGATATTTACTATTGAAGGAAGCTCCATCACTATTAGGTTCCTTATGAAATTTATCTTTATTTTATTAAGTAGAAAGTAAATTAGCATGCATTGTTGCATCCTCTAGAGGAATTTTTATTTTTTGTAAAAAACATGGCATCATAGATAGAAGCATATGATAGTAGAGATATTAGAATCTACTTGATTAATTGATTTGGGAAAGATCATCTAACTTAAAAGGAATGAGAAGATTGGGATCATATTGCATATTATAGTCCATCCAAATATTTTCTAACATATTGTTAGAGGTAGTCATTTTTCAAAGAGGGATCATCAAGATCCTATAAGAATCATCATTTTGGAAATGGGACCATATTGCATATTATAGTCCATCCAAATATTTTCTAACATATTGTTAGAGGTAGTCATTTTTCAAAGAGGGATCATCAAGGTCCTATAAGAATCATCATTTTGGAATATTCTTGTAAGCAACATTATGACTAGCATATATTCCATCTAGTATGGAAATAATACTATTGAAGGGTGAAGGAATGTAGATGGTGAAGCTGCAGTATGAAAGGCATAATGAAATTCTTTCTTGGGAGAAAAAACCTATCTTCAATAGGTACAAGAAGAAAGCTTGTTCAAGAAAGCATGGCTAGGTGATTGTATGAAAACCAAAGGTATGCATATTTTGAGCAACTATTATCCAGAGTAGGGTTCATAAGAATCTTAGACTAAATAGTTGGTTAGTAAGTCTTCCATTTGGTTACATGATGCTTGAAAGAAGAAACTTGACATACTTTAAAAAGATAAGAGATCTAGACACTCACACAAGATTACATGGCATAAATATAAAAATATTGATCAACATCAAGTATAATCTCCAAAAGAAAGAAAGGGAGTTAATAATGGCAACTCCTAAGAAGATATTGTAGCTTGGTAATCAAGATTGATGCATGGGAACTCTACTTAAAATGAATGCATGGATAAGTATTCTTGTAAAATGTGGAGATGGATCATACAAAGAAGTGTTGATCTCAAAATTCTCAAATAAGAAAATGCTTTGACGAAAGGGCCATCATGATAAGGTAACTATGATATTTAATATTTTAATATTGGTTATCTAGTTGACATATTGGTTTACTACGTGAGAGGATATTGCAGGAATGCATGATGACAATTGAGGCAAGATCAACTTTTAGGGTTAAACTCGATTCAAAGAATATATGGATTGAGGGACTCGTTTTGGAAATCCTTGAAGGATTATGTAGTCAAGATGTTTTGGGAATGATAGGTAGCAATGTAAGAAGATAACCTGATGATAAACAAAGATCAATTTCATGTTTAGAGGGAGCTATGGCTATCTTGAAGTTTGATAAGGCTCAATATAATGCCATCATTGATGATGACTAGAGGAAAGTGATATGCAAGATTGATGGCCTGAATATTGTCACAAGATTGAAAGGAAGAACATGGATCTACCAAATCTAGGAGGAAAGAATCTCAATATGATGAGATACAAAGAAAAAAAGTAGCCATGTAGTTATCTCCATGAAGAACTAGTAGTTGATACAATTATGATGAAAAACTAAATGGCTTGTGGTTATGACTTCCCAATTGAAAAGAAGTGAAGGAATATCCTCTATGTTTAAGAGGGAGTAAATAAGTCTCCTTGAATAAATAAAAAGGAGAAAGGGTCTATTCCCTGATTAAGTGGGAATGAGGATATCCACCTTGGTTGAGAGGGAGTGATGATGGAATTTGCATTCTCTTCTATCATGAGTCATGCACTAGGCCACGGATAACAATCATACGTCTAAGTGAAGGCCATGGTAGGGAGAATAGAGGAATGGACATGCATTTGTGATTTCGTTGAGGATTAAAAATCCAAGATAGGAAGTGGAGCAACACTCTTTGAGGGTTGGACATGTATTCAAGACAAGGGTGGTTAAAGAGGACCAATATTCTTTGAGGATTGGAAATCCAAGACAAGAATAGTCCTAAAAGGACATACCTAGTGAACACCCGAATGGGATATGTACCTTGAAGAGGTAGTTTGGCTTCTAATGAAAAGCCTCCCAACATTGTGCTCTTGTATAAGAAATATTTTGTCAAGGTAATGCCTTACTATGTTGACAATGTTGGTCTTGATGTTGATGCTTAAAGATGGCTTACCAATCCAACTCTTCTTGTGAGAACTCTTCAGTTTGAAAATAACCTTATACTGGTTGTACAATTATGAATACCTCCCTAGTTAAGAGGGAGTGTTGGAAAATGTAACTAGTTTCAATCTTCATAATTGTCATTGTAGTCATATATATATATATATATTATATAATATATATATATTTTATATAATATATATATATTATATATATATATATATATATATATATATATATATATATATATATATATTATTTTTAAGCATGGGTTTCATGCTTGTTCTGATTGGTCTTCTAGGTAAAGCACGTTCATCATACTTCTAGGGTTCATGATGTCATAAAACAATGTAAACTTTGAAACGGGAACTATAAACTCAAAACAGGAACTCTGGCCAAAAAACCCCGAAAAAACATAAAAAACAATGCTAAAATGAAAAGTGTGTATACTAGAATGATGGTTTTTTTTTAGGGTCAATTTTGAACATGTTTTAAAAATGGCACTGAAAACGAAATTTTCGTGCAAAAAACACCTTGAAAACGAAAAAGTGGTGATACTGGAACGATGATTTTTTTTAGGGTCAATTTTCAACATTTTTAAAAAATGCTAGTAAAACTGAATTTTTATGTGCCAAAAAAAAAAAATTATGAGGAAAAAAACACACTAATGTTTTTGGTAGAATAACATTTTTCTTTCCTAACTATAAATTCAACATGTTTCCAACCATAACATGCTAGATACATAGGAAATTGGATTTTTTTCAACTATAAAATTAAAAAACCATGACATTATGAACAAATTGCATGACTAAATGAATTCAAATGTCATTATTTGTATATTGAATGAAACATACATTATATCTCTAATTTAATGTTGCATTTTAGATATTCTAAACAATAAAAATTATCATAATTAAGACATATAATCCAACAACATAAAAATGACTCGTAACTTCTCATTTAACACCATATGGAAATAAAAAAATTTATTTCAAGATACGATGCAAACACCAGTTATATAAACTGTCTTAAACAATAATTCAAAATCACTCATATTTTCTTGCACACCATCAGAATTCACATCTTCAGATGAGTGACTGGATATTGACGAAGATGTTCCATATTCTTCTCTTTCATCAACTAGTGCCCCATCTAAGTCCACATGCATGCCCACCATTTCAGTTTTCAAAATTCTTTTTGATCCATGACTAGTTTTAGCAGACTCCCATCTCAACACTGTTCCTTCTAGTAACAACCTTTTCAGAATATCTATCGTCTTGAAGCAAAGAGTTCCTATTTTTGTTAAATTGAAGTCATAAACAAGTATGTCAACATCCTCCAATTTTAATATGTTTGTGCGGCGGTGATTTATATTTGTACCTTTTCTTTTTCTCTTTCCACTATTTTTTTGTCAACTACCATCTCTGGCTTATACACACCATTGAATGGGTGTGTATTTGTGGCATACCAATGTACTTCAACACATGTAACATCCTCATTTTCTGTAAATACCTTTATAACTTTAGCAACCTAGAATGGATAGCCATTGGGATCTCCATTTGCTAGCACTGTGATCATGCAACCCTCCTTAATATCCTGTACTGAACCCCTGTAAAGGTCTTCCATGGCTTCCCGTTTTGCACGAGATCCTCTGGAACCAATATACATCTCTCTTTCCTCTACTTGTGAAGAATTAATAATACCTTGAGATTGTTGTTGTTCAACAATGTTTATTTCCTCATGTTCATTCGACACATTTTGTGGCCAAACAAATGGATTTTTCAAAGGTATATCTTCATTTGTTGTTGTTGAAATGATATCAATTTGACTATTGAAAAATGACTCCCACCAAACTGAATCAACGATGTCAAAGTACTCATATGTATATCTAATACATTTTTCAATTTATTCTAGGCAATCAGAGTAATTTATATCTCTATTCTGTCTGTGTGCATTATGAACTTCACCAACTGATTGTAATAACAATATTTTTGTTCAAATATTAGATGATCTAGAATGAAATTCAAAAATTCCAAACCTGATGATGGTGGCCATTTTGCAGTAGTTGAATACTTCTTGGCCCATATTAATGTTTTCCCATCAATTTTTTTAAATGAAATTGATGTTGGAAGCTAATGTCATTAAGTTGTTCAATGCATTTCCCCTCACCATGCGATCCCAGAATAAACCTTTACATGTCAACAATTTCTTCCAACACATCATAAGTAGGCTCTGGCATGTATGATTTCTTAATACATTCAATTAATGATGGAAAGCTCCCAACTTCCTTCCTCCTCAATGTGACTGAAAAACGACTGAACATATGATCAATATGGTCATGAGTGTGCCCAACAAGAAGGAAACCAACCTTTACCTTCTGAAAAATTCTAAATTCAACAAGAATATTAAGATATCCAAAAACAACCTGATTTTTGTTTTCACGACAAGTGTTGTCCAATTGTAGATACAAAACTTCAAGGCGATTACCAGACCAATGAGAAATCACATCATGAATTATGGTTATGGTCAAATTTGCATGATTATGAATATTTGGAGCTGTGAAGTACACCCTTGGCAAAATTTTCCCATTGAAGGCCATACAACCGACCAAGTGATACTGAATAAAATTCTCCTCCTGTAAATTTTTGGGTGTGCAAACAAAATGTGGTAAAAGTGTTTTCTTTTGGTCCATAGCATTAATTATCAAACCCAAATATTTATTCGGATTATCATAACACTTCTTTCAATAATTGTACAACTTTTTCCTTTCACTTGTTTGTTGTTCGCGATGCTCCTAAAGTTCTTTGACAATTGAATCTACACAACATAAAAGAAAGCCATTAAGAAATATGTTTTCATAGTTGATGACTATACAATTTTAAAAGTTAAAGTTATGAATGCTTACCTCTTTCTAACCCTTCGCATTTGTCCCTTTTTTATTTAAGAGAAGCACATGTACTGCAAATCCCCATCCTTGTCTTCTTAGGAATACGAACATTGTTGAATTTTTTCTTCCATACCTTCCCAAAATATTGATATGTAATAAATTGGCCATGTCCCTCAGCACCTTCTACATATTCTTTGTATAAGTTGTAGATTTCTCGTCTTGAAAAATGATTTGGAATATGTATTGTCTCTCTATTTGGCATACACTCTCCATCCTTTGAAAAGAAATCTTTTATCCATGACATTGTAGTATTTGACGTACTTCTGAATAAAACGTGGGATCCTTTTCCAAATTTTCTTGAATCCTCGAGAGACGAAAATTCCCAATTGAATGAAACATTTTGAAAGCCTTTCTACAGATAAATAAAAACCCAATATGATAATCATAACCTGACAATGTAGATTGCATGCACCCAACTAAATATGAAATTTGCATGCTTTTATTCGTTGACAAATATCTCTTCTTGCTGCCTAATGCAAATTTGAAATCCATATGTTTCAAGCAATCTTTTTTACAACATTCACTTGAAACGAGAGCGCTGATAGAACTTCTTCTCATCAGATATTCTACTCTACCCCTTGTATAACTAGAACATCTTGCATTGATACAAAAAGGTTTGCTCCTACTCCTCGATATAATATTTCTTGGCAACATCCCCATCATTAGATCATCATTTGTATAAGGATTTTCATCATCATTAAGAGGAATGTTATCCACACTATGATCAGTTGTGCTTTTCAAATACTAGCTTGGAGGATATTCTTCATCTTCCCCTTCTTTAGAGCTACTGTCATAGTCCTTAGAATTCGGACTAAATGGAAACTTTGACTCGAAGTTTATTGGATATTCTTCCTCATGTGCATTGTCAATGCTACTCTCATAGTCCATAGAATTAGGACTATGTCAAAAATGTGATTGTTTACTTACTGAAAATGCTACAACCTGTCCTTTGTCACTGCTACCTTTATAGTCATTAGGATTAGGACTAAGTGCATGATCCTGTCCTTTATCACTACTGCTCTCATAGTCCTTAGAGTTAGGACTAAGAGGACATTGTGACACTCCAATTTTTTGAAATTCATCATCACGCTCTTCATCACTGCTGCTCTCATAGTCCTTAGAATTAGGACTAAGAGGACACCGTGACACTCCATTCTTTTGAAATTTGTCATCATGCTCTTCAACACTGCTAGTCTCATAGTCCATTGGATTAGGACTAAGAGGACACCGTGACACTCCATTATTTTGAAATTTTTCATCACGCTCTTCATCACTGCTAGTCTCATAGTCCTTAGAATTAGGACTAAGAGGACACTGTGACACTCCATTCTTTTGAAATTTGTCATCACGCTCTTCATCACTGTTGCTCTCATAGTCTTTAGAATTAGGACTAAGAGGACACCGTGACACTCCATTCTTTTGAAATTCGTCATCATGCTCTTCATCATTGCTACTCTCATAGTCCTTAGAATTAGGACTAAGAGGACACCGTGACACTCCATTCTTTTGAAATTCGTCATCACGCTCTTCATCACTGCTGCTCTCATAGTCCTTAGAATTAGGACTAAGAAGACACTGTGACACTCCATTCTTTTGAAATTCGTCATCACGCTCTTCATCACTGCTACTCTCATAGTCCTTAGAATTAGGACTAAGTGGACACCGTGACACTCCATTCTTTTCAAATTCATCATCACGCTCTTCATCACTGCTGCTCTCATAGTCCTTGGAATTAGGACTAAGTGGACACCGTGACACTCCATTCTTTTGAAATTCATCATCACGCTCTTCATCACTGCTGCTCTCATAGTCCTTAGAATTAGGACTAAGTGGACAACGTGACACTCCATTATTTTGAACTTCCTCATCATGCTCTTCATCACTACTACTCTCATAGTCCTCAGAATTAGGACTAAGTGGACACCGTGACACTCCATTCTTTTGAACTTCCTCATCATGCTCTTCATCACTGCTGCTCTCATAGACCTTACAATTAGGACTAATTGGACACCATGACACTCCATTCTTTTGAACTTCCTTATCATGCTCTTCATCACTGCGGTTCTCATAGTCCTTAGAATTAGTACTAAGTGGACACCGTGACACTCCATTCTTTTGAAATTCATCATTATGATCTTCATCACTGTTGCTCTCATAGTCCATAGGATTAGGACTAAGTGGACACCGTGACACTCCATTCTTTTGAAATTTGTCATCATGCTCTTCATCACTACTGCTCTCATAGTCCTTAGAATTAGGACTAATTGGAATCTGTGACTCTTTATCTATTTGAAATTCTCCATCCCATCTTTCATCAGTGCTACTCTCATAGTCCTTAGGATTAGGACTAAGTGGAAGAATTGACTTTCTATTCATAGTGGAATAATTTCCGTTATATTCATCAATATGAATAGAGTTGTTACGCGATGAAGATGTTGATGTTGTACAAATCGAAACTTCACTATCAGGAGAATCCATCAATTTCAAATAGAAGAGGTTGAATGATACAAATGCAGAGTCTCCTAAAGATATTATATAGCTTAGAGAATGAATTTTCCCTCCAAAAAGTTTCGCCAAAATATTTCCCTCCAAAAATTTTGTTAGATTTATTTCCCTTAATTATTTTATTCTACAATTCATTAAAAAATGTAAACTAAATTTTTTTATGAAATAAATCTTTAAAGTTAAAATTGTAAACTAAAACTTTTACCTAAATTATTTTAATAGTTAAAGTATATAATATTTACTAAAGAATGAATTGAATGGTTTCTTTTTTAATTTTTATAATACATTTTAAAACAAATTAATCCCACATTCACCCCGCTGTAAAATGCTTCCATAATATTCACTTTATCATAGTTTCTTATATCGCCTTAAAAAAATTAACATGTTAAATTTTTTTTAAACAAATTAATCCCACATTAACCGTACGGTAAAACATCTCCGTAATTTCACCTATATAATAAATCCCATTATCACTATTACTCACATCACATCAAGGTTTTTTGAGGTTTGTTGAAAGACTCGGAGCAAATTTGTGGAGCAGCTACAATGCTATCAACAACATATTCAACGGAGAATTCTTGTGATTGAAAGGTTAGTTAATTTTTTTCCTTGTAAATTTTAATATTAAATAAGTTTAATGAAGTAGATTTTTTTTTTTTTTTTAAATTAAAACTTTTTGTGGGCCAAATTTACCCACTACATCCGCTGTGAGCATGGTGGGCCCAGTAAAGCTCAAGACGGCCAAACGGGCCCGGTAATGCTCATGGCGGTCAAATGGCCCTGTAGGTTAGGGGCGATAGGGATGACTGGCCCACCCGCCCGCTGTGGAGCTATAAAAAGGGTCTCTTTCACCTCTAATTACCTCACATTAATATGTCAAACCGGGAACATTTTGTTATTTCAAAGAGTGTCTCAGTCTGAGGCTATCATTTGCTAGAGTAATGCTCGTAGCACAGTGTTTGAAAATACAAGAGTAAATGGATGCTTGTTTACAGCTTAACTACTTCAAAAGACTAAATCACACATTCAGAAAACTAAGCAATTTATCAGTCAAGGGTTCGGTAGCAATAACCCATCCCCTTGGAAACTGATGGAAAAGGAAATGAGATAACAGATCCTGGATCTGGGAGCCGGATAGTAGATGTCAATGCTCACTACAGCCTGAGATCGTTCTTCACACCAAAATAACAAATAACAAGAAGTGGAATGGCAGATAAGAAATGGAACAACAATTAAGAAATGGAACAACAGTTAAGAAATAGAACAACAACTAAGTCTAACAAGCAGTAACACCTTAGTTTATAATATCAAATGCACTAATCGTAATCTACAAAAATCAAACGACAATCCTTCACTCTTAAGGGAGGATTGAATAATACACACAAATGGAACAACACTAATTACTGATGAATTATGGAACAGTGCTTGAAAACCATATATACACACAACACATTTAAATAGTAATCTAATCCAGGTATCAATCTCAGTTAGAAAGAGTACGACTGCATTTCAAAATAGAACAGTATTGTTTATAAATCTGACAATCGCAAAGAACATAACTTCCAAGATGAATTTCGTGATATTAATGAACAAGTGCATAACACAAAGGATCTGTAATTAAACAGCAGCAGTATTCTGTAAAGACTAGCAGTATTATACCAGCTCCTAAAGATACAGTGATATGATGTAGAGTCAATACAATAGTTTTGTCTTTACAAACCTTAATAATTTAAACATAACAGAGCATGTGATGTAAACTTACAAAACACATCAGATTACCAAATAACATCGATAAGCAAACCACGCAGAAACCAAACGTAATGGTAAAAGAGCAAGTGTCCTCCAGGGTCGGGCCCTTAGCCTCCAAGGGTACACCGCTTGAAGTTATTCCAGACTCAAAGATGAAATAGTAACCAAGTTTGTATTAATGCATAAAATGAAATTACAATAGAGCAGTTCTTAACGAGACTCGATGATCAAAGTTTTGATCTTAAAGGAAATTACATAAACATAACAACATATAACTCTCCCTCGAGCTAACAGTGCTGCCCCTTTTATAAGGGTGAAGGCGGAGATATCTAAGTGCAGAAAATAGATAAAACAACGATCCCTCAGGATCAAGGATCCTGAGGGATTCGCCGAACCGTTAGTCCTCAGTCATTTATTTTCTTTCCTGCGCCGAGCCGATATCTCCACTTCCTTTCCAGGGCTGATTCGCTTTGATTTTCTTTGCCTTGTTTGCATACGGTCTCCCGTCAAAGGGACAACGGTTAACCCATCCTTGTCCTTTCCTTTGGAACGACAACTTCTCGTTTTTCCTTCTTCCTGCATAAGGAAATGACAATTGTCAGTGTTTTTGTCTTGCATATTAATCTCACATGTTTTATTACAATTCTTTATCGTTTTCCGAGTTCATGATGCAAAAGGTTTGTAAGTTCTAACAAAAAGACACTGAAATAATTATCAAAAACATACCTTCTTTAGTATTCCACAGAAAGTAAGACAATAAATCTTATTGCAAATTGATTTAACATTTATGTAATTTTTCCATTGATCTTTGGTTATGTATTTTCAATAATAAAGCTTGATGAGAAAATTTGTTCCAACCAAGTTATAGAAATACACTTTGTTGACTTGTAAAGAACCATAAACAATTGGGCAATATTTGTAATTTGCTTATTCATAATTCGTAATACACTACTCAAGGTATATTTTTATTTCTTAATTTTTAAATGAGTAACTTATAAATTATACAACTTCATTGTGAAGTAATCCAATATCAAATTACGAGAAGTTATGATTTATTTCCAAAATTTGATTAGTTTTGGATAATTTTGTGAGCTTGGTTTGTTATATTTCTTATAATCTAATTATTTATTATTTTTTTTTATTTTTTTCTTAAAGTAAATATTATTCAGTATTTATATGAAACAAAATAAAATAACAACGACGGTGCTGCCTCCCTGCCTAGTGTAATGATGAACAGAGTTTGTCAAAAAATATCACAACCTAAACGCGATTGCACCAACGAGGGGGAAACCAGTCTGTGAAACTAGATTAAAAGACTTACGCAGGGGTCACAAGTTTTGACATTAAAAAACCCGCACAGGGGATCTAGATTGAAAACTAGCGAATCAAACCAGAAGGAATATTTTCAAAACAAAACATAGCAAAAAATCAAACAACATCATATGAAACCTCCAGCTAGTGGAAAGGTGACACCTGGCAGCCCAATCGTCAATTAGGATGGACCCCCTGAATGTAGTTTGTAGTAGGTTCTTCAATAATTCGACACACATACTTGTACCACTCCTCTTCCTCTATTGACGTGCCGCGCAAAATTCCACGAACTGGTTGAGTGTCAGCAGAGCTACCCTCTACTGCATGCTTGTTTGATGTGTCGTCCTAGATGACACCAGTTGCCTTCGTGTCTCTTGCTCTACCTTCGGTGGCATGCTGGTTGCCAACTAGCTCCTCTCCATGCGGGGTGGCACAGTTCTCAACCATCTACTGCTTTCCTAGGTCTCGAGCATTCCTGTTCCACTGAGCGACCCTCTGCTGCTCATTGATGTTTCCTAGTTGAGCTTCCTGCAGGTCAATTTCCTCAGTGAAGGTAATGGTGACAGTGACGGTGATGACGGGCTAGTGTAGGGAGCTACGGAAGCAGAATTGAGTCCTATGAGGAGAGGGGTGAGGGGGGAGGGGAAAATTGGCAGTATGGATGGCTGCGTTCATTCTGCGGTCACCCTGGAGCTGAGACCGCCCTCTGCCACTATGCGTGTCTGGATATCTGCGAGAGAAGGTACCATGGGTATGAGTAATTTCTAGAGAAGAGGAGGGAGAAAAAGATTCAGGGCTGGGTGTAGTGGGAGGACGAATGCTTCTGCCATGACTGCCCCCTCTTATGCTGCGCATGTGGTGTCTAATGCGCACCATGACTGAATTAGTCTCAGAGCTAACACTTGGGGAATCAAAGGAATTACTGTGACTAGAATGGCTGTTCAAAGGGAAATCAAAGGGGTTTTGAGCTTGAATCAACTTACAGTGTGTCGTTTGGGAGAAATGATACCCATTTCCCACATCCACGTAGCTGAGCAACCAACATCGTCTGCCAGTGATGGTGAGAGAGCATGGATCCGCATCCTGAGGAGGGCAAGTGTTGTTTATCAGAGAAGGGAAAAATGAGTTATGTTCTATGGAGGCCATTTCCTTATGCTCTCTACAGAATTCTCAACTTGAGCACCATATTAATGGTGCTTGCAAGTCGCCATGAATTTGCCTTAATCTGGCCTGGGAGGGGACACATGTGGCAATGTGGCCAGGCCTCCCACCATCCTTCCATCTAATCAGCATTAATGGCATTATGATCACCTGCATCTGGGTGTGCTTCTTCACTCTGTACCAATTCATTGTAATCCTTTATCTGGGATGCAGTGGCAATAGTGTTAAGCGAGCCGGTATGTAGAGTCCGGCCACTGTCAACCCTTATATTAGCTAAGAGATCAGCCACTTTGTCGCCATCTCTGCAGATGTGTTTGAAGGTGATTGCTCTATTGGTGGAGAGCCATTGTTTGATGAGCTCTAATATTTCCGCCAATCTCTAGCTGCTGACCACTTTGTGTGACGGTGTCCCCTGCAGAATCTGATTAACCATGTTAATGAGAATCTGAGAGTCACCTTCAATTAATAGTGGGAAGAAACTGTGAAGTTGAGCTAGAAGAATCCCCTGCCATAGCCCTTCTAATTCGGCCGAGTTGTTTGTATCCCAGCCAATTGAGCCTAGGAAAGTTAGAAGAGGTTTGCCTTTATGATCCCTGAATGCTCCGCCATATCCTGCTTTGCCCAGATTTCCTTTGGATGATCCATTGAAATTGAGTTGTATCATATTATGGGGCGGAGGGAGCCATTTGTTTGGTATTTTGTAGTGTGAAGAGAATTTACTATGATTTTCCTGTACCTAGTTCAACTGAAGATTCTAGTTTGCCCATATATTCTTTTCCTGTGGAATGGAAGGAAAGTCTTCTTCATACCAAGTTTGAAGCATTAGTGATTCCTGAAGGTTTTGGCAAACAATGTTCCATAGGACTTCTAAAGGTGTGGATTGGTCTTTGAAGATGCGACGGTTTCTTTCTTTTCATATTGTCCACATGAGAAGGCCTAAGATGATTTTCCATAAAGATTTTAACAGTTTACTCTTATATGGATTGATTGCCCAACTACGTATGGTGTTGGTGATATCCTCTTTAATTCTTCCTTCTTTTTGGCATCTGAAGCTTGCTTTTTCCCAAAGTCTGTTTGCCAATGGGCAGGAGTTCATGAGATGCAAAGTGTTTCTTCCTGTTGTTTACAGTTGGGGCAAATGGAGGG
Organism: Pinus taeda; assembly: GCA_000404065.3. NCBI lineage: Eukaryota > Viridiplantae > Streptophyta > Pinopsida > Pinales > Pinaceae > Pinus > Pinus taeda. The sequence goes on from APFE031462363.1 coordinate 82,300, forward strand.
CCCGTGAAAGCTTCTTTTCTGCGGATTGTCCCAAGTGAGTATTTTGTTTTGACATAGCAACCAGAGGAAAGTGGAGACTTTTGGCCAAATGTTAGGGGCCCAAACTTTGTTCCAAAGAGGATCCTTGACTGTGTGATTCCTTATTATTAGGTTGTATGCCTCTTGGGTGGTGAAGGTTCCTCTTGCCTTGTAACCCCATCTTATTATATCCTTCTTATCAGAGAAACAAATTTTCCTATTAAGAAGCTCTGCCTCCAATTTTTTTTTAATGGACTCTGTGCCTTGCCTATGTCGGAGTAACGATTTCCGTTACACCAAAACCCACAGGTGTTAGTAAACAGACACATCGTTAGTGTTAAGCACATGCCACAAAACACACGGGAGCGTTGGATTAACACCGCCGCCATTAACGGGGAGCGCAACAATCTCCCCCCTCAATGCGAGCCAAGTGTGTTTCGAGCTTGAGACCTTTCGCTCTAACACCACTTGTTAGAGTCACAATTGTCGTTACACCAAAACCTGCAGGTGTTAGTAAACAAACACATCGCTATATTTAAGTACATGCCATGAAACACACGGGAGCGTTGACCTTCTACACCACCATTAACGGGGAGCCAACAATCTCCCCCCAACGCGAGCCCATTGTGTTTCGAACTCGAGACCTATGGATTTGATACCACTTGTCGGAGTAATGATTGTCGTTACACCAAAACTCGCAAGTGTTAGTAAACAGACACATCGTTAGTGTTAAGCACATGCCAAAAAACACATGGGAGTGTTGCATTAACACTGCCACCATTAACGGGGAGCGCAACAGCCTAATGATGTGATCCGAGTTTATCCATTGTCTGTATCCTTGTGTGAGAGTAGGAAACCAGTGCTGGCTAACCTTGTCCATCTGATGCTCTTTCCATGACGATATTTGGTGGGGTTTGATCAGGTCCCTTAGCTTGGGTCTTTGCTGCCAAGTGTCATCCCAAAACCGTGCATTATTGCCATCCCTTATTTCCCATAAGTTGCGCTGTTGGATAATGTCTTTGTGTTGATTAGCCGCATTCCAGATTAAGGATCCTTTGCCTACTTTTGTGAGTTGGATTAGATCATCTATTGATCAGTTGTTTGCATATTTGGCTATCCAGAGGATGGCCCAGGGAGTTTGCGGCGCCGAGATCCATTTCCACCAAAGACATGCCCCCATGACTACATTATTGTGTTGAGGATCACGAAGCCCAGTGCCTCCTGATATTTTTGGAAGGCAGACCATAGCCCATTTCGCTAGTGCCCATTTTCTGTTTTGTCCCGAAGTTCCCCACATAAAGTCCTCTGAAGATTTTTTATTTTCTTGAGTACCCATTTTAGCACTGCCAGTACTAAAAAGAGATAAAGAGGCATGGATTGCAAGACAACTTTGATTAGGCTCACTAGATGGCTAGCCATATTAAGGGCTCTATAAGTCCATGAGGAAAGGTGAGCTTCCAATTTTTCCAAGAGCAGTTGCCAGGTAGAGTGCTTTAAAGTAGAATCAGTCATAGGTGCACCCAGATATTTAGAGGGGAGAGTGGCTATCATGAATCCAAGAATACGGGCTATGGAAGACTGAGTGATAGCAGGGGTATGGAAGAAAAAGATTTGGGACTTAGCCTTATTAATGCTGGCGCCATAGGAATCCAAGAACTCATTCAGAAGGGATTTTAATTTGAGGGCTTCCTGAACTAAGGGATGGCCAAACAACATGTTATCATCCATGAATTGTTGGTGGGTAAAAGTAGGGGTGTTGGGAAAGGAGAGGCCTCTAAGCTGCTGGGATTGGAGAGCTTTTTTAATACTTTGTCCAAGCCCTTTCGCCATTAGAATGAACAAAAA
>APFE031462369.1:1360-20592 GCA_000404065.3 Pinus taeda
AAGTTTTCTAATTTAAAAGGAAGATAGAGACGAATTGCAACAGGTGGTTTTCACCCACATTGGGTTTCCACCTTATATCTTGTGTTCTTGTGTCTGATTTTCTTTCTGCTCTGTTTTACTGTCTCTGGATACTGTTATTTTATTATGCATCACTGACTAACAATCATCATCAGAAAGATTAAGTAAAGAAAAAGCATGTTCTGTATACGCGGGTTTCCTTCTGCATAGTCGCGTACATACGCAGGTTTATTAAATTGAAGTAGCGTATATCAATTGTTGAAAAAGAATAATTATTCTGATAATACTGATTCACCCGCCCCCCCTCTCAATATTATTTTCAACGCTTCCTCCAACCTCCAGGAAGAGGAGTATCAACAGGCTTGCAGCCATGCATGTTGAACTTCTCCAGTATCTCTCGAGCATACTTACCCTAAGAAACAAACAGTCCATCGCTGCACTGCCAAATTTCCAATCCTAGGAAATAATGAAGGAGGCCCAAGTCCTTCATCTCAAACTCTTGAGCAAGATCCTCCTTGCATGAAAGTATCAACAGCTCATCGCCCGTTAGAATCAAATCATATACATATAGTACAATGATAAGCAACTTACCCTCCACCACAATCTGGTATAGGTTAGGATCCACCTCACCCTTGGAGAATCCAAGTCCGATGAAATAGTTGTCTATCCGTGTGTACCAAGCACGAGCTACTTGTTTCAACCCATACAGTGCTCTCTTGAGCCTGCACACATGCAAATTGCTACTGAAGATCTCGAAACCTTTGGGCTGCTCTATGTACACTTCCTCCTCAATGACTCTGTTGAGGAATGCAGTCTTCACATCCATCTGATGAATGTGCCACCCCATCTGCACTCAGAGAGCAAGAATCGTCCGTATGGAAGAATACCTTGTGACAGGTGCAAAGGTCTCCTCATAATCGATCCCCTCTATCTGTGAGAAGCCTCGGGGAACAAATCTTGCCTTGTACTTCTCCACACTCCCGTCAGCTACCTGCTTCACTTTGTAGATCCATCTCGAACCCACCACTGATTTCCCTTCCAGTCTTAGGACAATCTCCCATGCATTGTTTCTGACAATCGAATCATACTCTTCCACCATGGCGTCTACCCATGCGGGTTCCTCCACAGCTTCCTAGAAAGAGGATGGCTCCGTCATGACACATTTTCTCACAAGAGTCATGTATCTAGTGTACCGATCGGGTCACTGTCTCTTCTTGCGCTCTGTTGTAGGTGGTCCTACAACCTTCTCTGCATCTCGAGCCAGTTGCTCAGCTTCTGTAGTGCGCTTTCGCCCTCTGATGGTTGGCACTGCATGAGTGGTCTCTTCCACTCCATGAACTTCCTTTTGTGGCTGATCCACATCCTGAAGCTCATCCTTAGGAACTAATATCTCGTCATCTGCATGTAAGTGTGGCTCCCTCTCAAGCGAACACTTCATGGCTTTCTCCTCCTGAAATTTTATATCTTGTCGCACAGCAGTCTTGCGACTATATGGCAAATACACACGATAGTTGTGGGGCATATCAGTGTACCCCACAAATATCGCAACCTCTACGGTCGGCTCCAACTTCTTCCTGGCATCCTTCATTACATGCATGTAAACAGGAGAACCAAAAATCCTCAAATGGGAAATATCAGGCTTCTTACCATAATAAGCCTCCTCGGGTGTACTCATGCCAAGTATCTTGTGAGGACAATGGTTCTGCACATATACTGCAACATTTCATGCTTCCGCCCACAAGTGAAGGGGTAGGCTCTGATCATGCAACATCGCTCGTGCAGCACCCACGATCGTTTTCTTCTTCCGCTCAGCAACCCCGTTCTGCTATGGGTTATGGGGAGCTATGAGCTCTCTTCGAATTCCTTCTGCGCTGCAGAAATCCTTGAACTCGCCAGAGATGAATTCACCACTATTGTCGCTCCTAAGAGCCTTCACCTTCTTCCCCGATTCCTTCTCGACCAATGCGTTGAACTCACAGAACTTTGAGTATGCCTCGCTCTTCTTCTGCATGAAGAAGATCCAGCACTTTTGGGAGAAACCATCAACAAAAATCACGTAGTACCTGTGCTTTGCTGTCGAAGCAACTGAGAAAGGTCCACACACGTCTATGTGAATTCTCTCAAGGATCGTCGTGGCGCGACTATCCTTCTCGTGAAAGGTGGCTTTCACAAACTTTCCAAAAATACACCCCTTACACTCATCTGACTGCGCGAGAGTGCCTTTAGAAAGCCCAGTAGAAATCTGTTGCAGTATCTTCAAGGTGCCATGGTGAAGGTGGCCCAATCTCTGGTGCCATAGCTCGCCATCATCTCGGCTCACCACTCCTTTTGCCTTGCATGCCATTGCTGAGCAGCCATCTACATGCAACTAATAAAGGTTCTTAACTTGAACCCCTATCTTTCGGGTTTCTCCAGTTGTCTTGCTACGCAGGAAAGCCTTTCCCTCGCTGAAAACAACATCATATCCCTTGTCTTCTAACATTGCCATAGAGATAAGATTCTTCTTCAATCATGGAACATGCATCACTTCCTTCAATACAAAGGGTTTACCAGACTCCTTCTCAAAGGAAATGGTACCGATATCAGTCACACTGTATCTACCATCATCGCCCATCTCGATGTGCACTCCAAGATCTTTCTCATCCAGATCAGAAAACAAATCTCGATCTCCTGTCATGTGAAAAGGCGCACCACTGTCCAAGAACCATACCGATCCCATCACACTTGATACCAAGCATGCGATCAATGAAAAATCCAGCTCAAACTGTAAGGCTAAGGCCTCTCCTGCTGTAGATCCAACAACTTGCTTATTTTTCTTCTTCTGCGGACAATTCGTGGCATAGTGTCCGTGCTGGTGACAGTGAAAGCAATTCACCTTGGACATGTCCTACTTCTTGCCTTTCGCACCGAAATGAGAAGCTTTCTTGTTCTTCCCCTTCTTTGCTTTGGTAGCCAAAGTGCAATTTTCTTCATCAGGTGCCTTTGATGAAGATTTGTCCCTGGTATTCCACCTGATCTCCTCTTGCACAAGATCCGACCAAAGTCACTCCCATCCTGGCAACTTCTCCCGACCATTGACAGAGTCCTGATAGGGATGCAAACTCTTCAGAAGACCAAGTAGAGCCAAGCTCACCAAGTCCTCATCATCGACAGTCACCCCCACACTTCCCAACTCATCCCGACATTGGGTGAACTTCGTGAGATACTTGGGCATACTGTCGCCTTTCTCACACTTTATGTTTGTGAGTTTATCCTTGAGCACCAACTTCTGGTCGCTCTTTCTTTGGAATAGATCTGTCAACGCTTTCCACATCAAGTATGGAGTATCCTTTCCATGGAGGCTGGACACAATGTGATCCCTCACGCCCTCCAACAGAATCCTTTGACACTTTGCTATCTTCTTTTGCCAATCTGCGACTTGAGCAACATCAGTAGGTTTTGGGACATCCGCATATATGAACTCCTTCAACCCATTATCATTTAACACCGCCTCCATCCTGTCCTTCCATGCAATATAATTCGAGTTGTCCTCAAGGGAATACTCCAATCGCAATCCGTTGAATGATATTTCAACTTTGACACCAAGAAAACACTGCTGCAAATTCGAATTCCACCAGCTCTAAACTCAACCGCTTCCGATCTAAAATTCGTGAGAATGAAGTATTTCTTGTACAAAGATCGACTGTATGGGAATTCACTGGATATCTCACCTTCCAAAAGAAGGATGAATCCAGAGGCTACCTGGCCCGATTACAGACTCTGCCTGAAGAAATAAAACATAGACACTTTATGAATAATAGATCCGATGATCAATCCTCGCTTTGATATCATGTAGAAATCTCTTCTACAAATCAACCTGCTCTGATACCATGTAGATTTTTTTATGAATAATATGACACTTATTCAATCGAGATTATCCTGATTATACACTATTGCGGAATGCATGCATAATACATAATCTCATCTATGTTGATCATCAATTTTGCAGTATTCAGAAACATACACATGTGCACATTGAAGCATCAATCACACATATCAACACAGTATGTACCCGGGAAAAGCATAAAGTTGAAAAACCCACAACTATCTGTATATTATATGGATTGAGATCATGTAACAATACACAGTACAATACTAGCTCCACCTGTTACACACAATACAACATAGATCTGAATCAATCACTGCCTCAAATCACCTCTGCTGCTTGCCTGCCTCCACTGCGCAATCCTGCATAGAGAATACAATGTGAATGAATCTCCAAACTCGTATATCCCTTGTGTGACACTACGCAATCCTCATTGGCAACTCAAACCCACTGATTATGCAAATCACATGCACAACTATAGTCACAACTGACAGCTGTCTTGCCCTTTCACTCACCTCTAACACTTGTCTCCACTGAACTATCCATGCATTGAGTTAACTGATGTATTCTTTAGTTGCTTTATGAGTTAATAATTAGTGAATTAATTAATAACTAATTCACACCACTCAACATTAGTCTCTTTCCAGTTAGACTAAGTACAACTAGTTCAACTAAGTCAAACTGAACACAACTCCATCGACTCCTGATCCAACTCCACAGAACTCAATCACTGAAGTCCTCCATGCAATAGCTCAAGTTAACCCATAGGAACCACATATTTCCTTCTGGCAACTGCATGTGCCACATCTATAGCTCAAACTGAAGTGCTCCCAGAGAATAAGATAATGTTTATAGTCCAAATATTATTAAGGGCTAATAATATTCTACTGTTCTATTTTTAGCCTGGCAGTCTAAAAATAGACTCCGCCCATATGTCTAAAAATAGAGGTCCATATATTTTTACCAACTTGACCAATCATCCACAAATAGCATCCTGCAACTCATAGACCATGATCCATATGTCTAAAAATAGACTTGCGCCAAAAATAACTTGCGGGCCCACTTAGTGAAGGCGACTTCTTTCCACTAAGCTCCATCATCTTGTTGCATTCTCAACATAGGGAAACATGGGTGATGTTACATGATCAGGGCCTACCACTACACTTGTGGGTTGAGGCATGCAACACAACTATTTATTTGCAGAACAAAAGCCCTCATCGAATTCTTGGGATGAGTACACCAGGGGAGGATTTCTTAGGGAAAAGACCAGATGCATGTCACTTCATGATTTTTGGATCATCGTTATATTTCCATGTGACCAAAGATGCACAGATAAGCTTGAGCTGACAACAGAGTTGGGGATATTTGTGGGGTACACTGATACACCTCACAACTATCGGGTGTACTTCCGACCAACAAGATGACAGTGGTTCATAGGGATGTAAAATTTGATGATGAGAAGGCCATGAGATGTTCCCTTGAGAGGGAGCTTTAGCTACATGTGGTTGAGAAGATTTTAGCTCCTAAGGAGGAACCTCATATTGTTGTGGAGCAACCACATGCAGAGGATCCAAGAATGGAGACATCCACTTAGGCAGAGTCTTCCAGGGATGGGAGAAAGATCACCAGAGAGGCTAATAGGTTATTGCATGATGCGAGAGAGAATGTGGGAGCACCCACATCACAACACAGGTAGAGGAGGTCACTTGAGAGGTACACTAGATACACAACTCTTATGAGCGAATGTGTTGAGACAAATCCATCTTCTTTTGAGGAGGCAGTGCAATAACCAGTTTGGGATGATGCCATGGTGGAGGGGTATGACTCCATTGTTTGTAACAGTGTTTTAGATGTGGTCCCAAGACCGGCATACAATTCAATGGTGATTTCCCAATGGCTTTACAAGGGAAAGAAAGCAACAAATGGTAGTGTGGAGAAACATAAGGCCAGGTTTGTGGCCTGAGGCTTTTCTCACGTAGAGAGGATTGATTACGATGACACCTTTGCTCCTATTGCAAGGTACACATCAATCAGATCCATTTTGGCACTATCAGTGCAGATGGGTTGGAAGATACATCAGATGGATGTAAAGACAACCTTCCTTAATGGCATGATTGAGGAAGGGGTGTATATTAAGCAGCATGAAGGTTTTGAGACCTTTGACCGTTAGTCACGTGTGCTGACTCAAGCGAGCATTGTATGGGCTGAAGCAAGTACCTCGTTCTTGGTACACCATGATCGATAGCTACTTCACCAAGTTGGGCTTAACCAAAAGTGAAGCAAATGCAAACCTGTACCATATTGTGGTGGAAGGTAAATTTTTTATTATTGTTTGATATGTCGACGATTTGATTCTGATAGGTGGATATAAGTTAATCAAGTCTTGCAAATAGGATTTTTCAAGAGAGTATGAAATGAAGGACTTGGGGCTCATGCACTACTTTTTGGGCATGTAAGTATGGCAAGGTGATGGGTAACTATTTGTGTCTCAGGGAAAGTATGCCAACGAGATACTCAGGGGCTTCCACATGGAGAGAAGTAAACCCATGGAGACTGCTCTAGCAGGTAACTGGAGGAAGGAGGATGCTACTTCAAGTGAACTAGTGGAAGCTATTGTTTACAACCAGCTTGGGAGTTCACTCATGTATTTGGTGAACACACGACCAAACATGTGCTATGCAATTAACCAACTTAGTCAAGCGATGGTTAGGCCAACCAATATGTATTGGAATGCGGCGAAGCATGTGTTGAGATACCTCAAAGGCACTACTCAATATGGATTGTTGTACAGTCGGATAGAGGGAGTGAAGCTTCAAGGCTTCACCGATGCAGATTGTGCAGGGAGTCCATCCGAAAAGAAGAGAACATTAGGAGGGATCTTCAGTATTGGCTCAACAATTGTTTCTTGGTACAACATGAAATAAATATCAATTGAACTTATTTCAACAAAGACATAGTACATGGCTGCTAGACGAGCAACTTGTGAGGCTATCTGGATGAGGAAGATTCTGGTTGGTTTGTTTGGTCAACAGATGAATCCAACTATGATTTATTGTGAAGATCAGAGTTGTATCAAACTCTTTGAAAATCTAGTTTTTCATGATCGATCCAAGCATATTGATATATAATATCATCATCTTCAAGATTGTGTGAAGAGGAGGATTATGTTGTTGGAGTACATTCCCACAGAGGAGTAGGATGCAAACATTTTGAAAAAAGCATTGTCAATATTTAAATTCAAGTTTCAGAAAGACAGGATCAAGGTAGATGATAATCCCTTTCTTGTTGAGAGAGGGTGTTAAAAATGGCAACAATAAATTCCACTTTAATTTGTCCTTGAATTAAATTGTTAATTAAAATCGAATTCTATTCTCATAGAAACTTGTAAATAGTTAATTAAGTTAAATTGATTTAATTGACTTTGGAAATTCAAGTTGGAAGTTTATCTGGAGTCATGTAAGTGTGATCCCTAAATTTTAGGGGTCCAGATTGAGTTCATTGGAGTTGTAATTAGATAACTCAGTCCAACTAAGTTATAGTCAGTTAAACTAGTTCTAACTATTGGAGGAACTAGTAGAGGTTTACTAGTGAGTTGGTGCACCAATGCATCCTTAGTGCCGCACCAGCTAACTAAAGATTCACTCATAAATAAATCATGCATGTTAGTTTAGAGGAAGACCCGGTTGAGACTAGAGTGCAGGGATATTGTATTGTCAGTTGTATAATTTTCCGAGGTGTACAGATGGTGCATGCAATCAGTTGAGGACCTAAGTTTGGATTGCATAGTTATGGAAGAAGGATATCCCAATTAAATATGGGCTAATTCCTCTAGGAATTGCGAAAGGAAGTAGGGGCTTGGCAGGTAACAAATCTGGCTAAGTGTTGGCTTGAGCTTGCTTGTGAGGCAGAGAATTAGATCATACTTGTGCAGAAACTATTCTAGTGAGAACAAGCATTGTATTTTCTTATAATATCTTTTGGTTAATGCAATATAGATAGTAGGGGTTTTGAGAAATTGCTTTCCCTAGAGAAATATAGTGTTATTTTCCATTGATATTCTTCCTCTTTCTGCTTATTATTTTCATCGATCATTTTTTGGTTTCCGTTGAGAAGAGTAGAGTAGATTCTTGTCTTCTGTTTTAGAAAATTACTTGAGTTGTTGAATCTACAGAAAAACATACAAAGAGATAGTGAGGGGAAGGGACAGTGATCCAGAGGAGTTATCTATATCCGAAGAGGCAGTAGCAAGAGGGTTGAGTTATCCCCAGTGAGGCAGCATATAGAACTACACAGTTGATTCAGAAAGGCAATTTGATTTAGGTGAGGAAAAAATTGTTCTGAGTTCTAGAGGCCGGGAAAGTCTTCCAAAGAGTCAGAGAGATGATTTCCTTAGTAGAGATAGGAAGAACGACTTCATCAGTGGTAGATTCGATCCACACGTGTGGGAGACAGGCCAGAGGCAGTGCAGAAGGGCTCATGCTAGGGTTTGGATGGCCAGTTTTATGAAGGTAAGTTGTGTTAGGATTGCTTGTGGAGGAAGGGTAATACCCTTCAATAATTTTTCCCAGATTTTCGTTTTCATGTTGTGGACTTCCATTTTTAGGCATCCAGATTGTACTCATATTTTTCACTACTGGATAATAATAAAATCCTGCACTGTTGCACTAATTTTCCGAAGTTAGGTTTTGCTTGTATTTTCTCAGATTCTAGTGCTATTATTTCCACAGTATTTTATTTGTGAAGGTTTTAGTGTGATTTATTTGATATTTGTCATAGCAGATAAATTGTTAAAATAATTAAAAATTAGAAAAATAAATTCCAGTTGCCCCAATATGATTCTAGTTTTGGAATTTTCACATAGTATCATAGCATAAGTGATCAGCCGAGAAGCTCATAAGTGGAATAAAGAATTTTGCTGCTCAGGAGGAGCAGCAAGCCGAAATTCTAGAGACAACACAGTGCTCAAAGAGGCAAGCCAAATTTTTGGGGCAACAGTTCGATTTTCAGTTATACGGGTGCAAAATATTCGATTTTCCCAAAAGATTGATTCTAACTATTAGAGGCAGTAGTTGCAACGCATTTTTGCTGGACATTTTATGCTGAATGGGTGGCTATGTAAGTGTTGGCATTGATGCCTTGCCTCATGGGGAGATTGTTGGACATATGATGGTGAATGGGTGGCTATATAAGTGTTGGAATTGATGTCAAACAAGGGTCAGAATGATGATTGGGTGTTTGGGAGGAATCCCATGGTTGTTGAAGTGCTTTATAGAAAGTCATCACAGTAGTAAGCTTAATAAATAAGCCAAAAAATGAGGATTAGAGTGATGGTCCAGATGGAACTCCATGGTAGTTACAGGCTTCTTGTAGAGAATCATCACAGTAGAAGGCTTACTGAAGAAGCCATAAAACGATCACCCTGGTGATTGAGAGTTTAGCTTCCCAAGCACAAAGTAAAGAAAAGTCAAGGAGTAGAAATATTTACATCCATCTCATATGTAGAAAATGTACTCAAATACTACATCAGACCCCATCCAATGCAAAGTTCTCTGGAAATGTTTTCCTATGATATGTGGAAGTTCAGAAATGGATTCCTGGATCAAAAGATATGGTCTGCTAAAGTTCATGGTTGTGAAGCCTTTGGAAGGAAGGAATATCGACATATCAGAGGTTCGTGATATACTAAATCTAGATACTAGTCATTGGGGATCAGAATGTTGGAGGTTAGCATGTCAGTGTATCAGCGTATTGGAGGTTCCAAATATCAGCACATCGTCATATCGACGATCTAGACACCAGTCACCGACACATCAAAATATCAGATGTCAGCGTATCGACACATCGAAATATGAGAGGTCAGTGTATCGACATATCGAAATATCAGAGGACCGTGACAACAGGGTAACAAAACTTCTCAAATGTGGTACACTAAGAAGTTCCAATAGTATTAAAAGTGTTGAGTAATGCCAGATAAAACTAACAAAGGATTTTGTTGCAAATCCAAGGGTTAAAGGGTCCTCTTCTCTCTCCTCCCAGTAGGACACATGGTAACATGAAATTGGTTCCGATTAGCTACAATGTAATTTGACGTCAGCATGATGTAGTAGTACGATAGGTTACGTGGCATGTTGATTCGACGATATTGGGTGCCCTAGTGTGCCAGATCAAGGTGACATGTGTCATCTCTATAAAGATTCCATGTGGAGTGATGATGTCATATCATAGCTCGACATATCGGAAAATTAAGATATCAAAAATCTAGAACATATGGTTATTGAAAAGTTTTGATGGAGGGGACTTCTGATATTGGGTTTGCTCTTGGTCATGTAAATAAAAGGAACCAAGGGCACAAGGCAGTAGAAAAGGAAGATTGGCCCCCAGTAGGAACAAAATGCCTCAACACCTCAATGTTAAGTTGTAGGTCACAACTCATGGTCCCATGGAGGAGAAATAATTAAGGAGCTCAGCATCAGAGGAGCTAAAGACACTGGGACTGAGAAGTATCGGAACACTGCACCACTATGAAGTTGCAATATGGAGTTTCTCCGATAAGAAAGTATGGAGAATTAAAGGATGCATGAGTCAACAACTGTTGGGTCAAGAAAAAGTTATGTTTTCTCCTTGGTAATATATTTATTTAGCACTCATCCTCACATGATTATCTTTGTTTATGGGTAAAAGTAGAAGAAATAATAGTTAAAGTTGGGTAAAAGTAATCGGTAACAAATTAAACGAATCTAAGCAGGAAAAAATGATTTTTACTATCTTTATGTGTAGAAGATGTGAATTGGATGATAGTTGTTCAATCGAAAAAACAACAACATCTCATAAAGGAAAAAGACAGCATCGGAGGCACGGTAGGACAGCGGAAGGCTAGGCGGACCAATGCTATTTTATGACAGAATCAGATCGATTATTGTGAAATCCTCAGGATCCCCTGCTCCTGAGGATTCACTTTTATCTATTTAATTTTATAATTGTTATATATAAGGCCCAAAGGCAAACTGCATGACTAGTTCAGAAACTCACAGTTTATAATTCTTCTTTTGGACAATAATACTGTTATTTTGGTGATGATGTAACTCTGTTATTCATTTTAATGAAGAAGACTGCATTTAAATCATAATTATATTCTAAGTATCTCATAGCGGAGACTTCTGGCGACCCTGGGCCTAGTCAAGAGAAGATCTACTGCTTCACATGTGCTATAATCTTTTCTATTTCATTCTTTAATGTTTGTTAATGTTAAGTTAATATCATTTTGATTATCGTGAGGATTGTCGATTCGATTTTATTTTGTTGTTCATTTGAGATTCAGATTTAGTTGTGTGTTATATATGAGTAATGCTTTTGGTTGGATTGGTTATGCTAGTGCTGACATTAGATCACTAATTCATTCCAAAAAATGTTATCATAGATTTTAGAGATAGAATTGATCACTTTTAGAAATATAGTTATTTTCTATTCAGATATCATTTGTTGTCCTATTGTCATTTTCTGTTCAATTATCATTTGTTGTTCAATTGGGATATGTTTTTCAATTGTCATAGTTCTCTTTAATGATTAAGTGAGTTAGTTTCAATTCCATTTATGACTGCCAAGTGTGATTCTTTATAGTTGTATTCAGATTCATTTTCTTTCATGATAGGTTAAGTAAAATTGCAAAGTATGTTATGAATTTCTTTCAGAGTTACTTCTTTCATAATTGTTTGGATTGAGTTTGGAAAGATAGTCATTAACAATTGCAATGATTTGTTATTAGTTAACCTCTGAATTCACTACATATATAGTGCTGACACTCTTGAAATAAAAAAACTTGTCTTCGGTTGACAATTAATGTAGGAATTAAGATTGCATGTAAAAAGACATCTTAGTGCACCAAAATTTTGGTGTCATTGTCGGGGAGAGTGTTTCAAATTGATTTCCTTTTTATCTTTCTGAAAAAGAATTGGGTTTTAAAAATGGGAGGTAAGAACCTGTGTACCTAGCAAGTAAAGTGCTTGCTTACCAGCCCTCTTTTCAGCAAAAGCTTAGCGCTTAAATAGGAATAGGTTTTTATGAATGACTTGGAATAGAAAGATAGAAAAAGATCAAAACCCCCCACCTAAATCCACAAAACCCAAGGGATTGGTGAACCTTGGGAGAACAACCTTTATAGACAAAATTATAAGAAAAGGAGAGTCTTAAGCATCAATAGGATTCCAGTCTGTATTTGGAAAAAGTCTTACTATAATCCCTCAAGCAGCAGGCTCACCATCTATAACTTATGCTGAGATTCAAAGAAAAATTGGAGGTTCTGAGCAGAGTCTTTAGGTGACAACAGATTTACATTTTGATCCTCTACAAAATGGAAAGTCATGTAAATTAAGAGAAGGAGTCCACCTCGGCCCTTCAGCACCTTTAGCCCCTCGACCCCTCGGCAAAAAAACTTAGTAAAGAATTCATATTAATTGTTCCTCTTAAACAACCACCTAAAGTGAACTTCTTCTCCTAAATGAAAGCTACTAATATATGCAAAAGGCCTTATGAAGATATAAAAACAACACAAAGGAAATGTTTATAAAATAACAGACAAGGAGTCAAGATCCTCGTTAGAAAAGGCATATACAGTAAACCTATAATACAGGCCATCTCCTAATGAATACACACTTGAATACTTGCTAAGGTATACCATTCCTTTGAATGCTCTTAAATTTTGGGAGAGACTTTGACAAATTCTTAGTTCTCTAGACCTAGGATTTTGCAGAGGACACTCAATGATTTCTCAAAAGACGAACATATTCTCAAAAATCACTAGACTCAACAATAATTGTGTTTTTTGAAACAATAACAAGCACAATCTACAATACAACAAGTTTCTAAGTAAGATGTGCAATATTTTTCTTATTGATATATGTCACTAGTGGGCAGTAACAAAGGACTAATAATGGCAAAAATGTATGATATATGATTTAAATATGATTCTGAAATCTGATATCTTAAAATTGCAATGATTAATATACATTTTCTAAAATATAGCCTACATCTTTGGGAATATTTTGAAACTGTAATTTATCATCTCCTGCAAGATTTTATCACACACCTTGGTCTGAATGAAACTTTACTATTTTAAAAATTTGTACAAATCTGTGCACGACCCGCCAGATTACTTTAATATGTAACAAGACATCCAAAACAGACTTCCAAAAACACCTTTCATAACTATGATGTCCCTTGCCAAAAGCTCTCCTTGCCCACTCCCCTAAACAATTTTGGCATACCATCCTTCCCCGACGCTCCCCTCTTCCACCTGACCTCGACCCTACATCCATGTTCTCTCACACTTCCAACCTTTATGATATTCTCGAGCAGGCCCAAATTCATGTTACCACCCCACCGTCTTCATGTTATCTGTTCTCAGACAAATATATTAGAGAGGCCATTTGGGTGATGAACAATAGTAAAGTAGACGATGAGGAAGGCTACCAAGTAGAGTTCTTTAAGCACGGTTTCCGTGTTTTGGTTAGCTATTTGGATGATCTCTTCAAACATGTAGTCCATGAAGGTTTTCCACTGACATGGTCACACCACATCATCCATCCAATGCACAAATCAGGGTCCAGCTCAAATCCCAGTAACTACAGAACGATCATGGTGGGTCACATGTTCTCAAAGTTGTATGCTACTATTCTACATAGGAAGCTCTCCAATGACCTTGAGCAAAGACAACTCAGAGCTAGGGGATAGGCAATTTTTCGACCAACTCATCAGACCATTGACTACATCTTCACCCTTCGCGTTGTGATTGAGGAGGAACGACATCGCCCTTTGAAAGTCTATTGTTGTTTCGTAGATTTTCATAAAGATTTTGACTCTGTTCCAAGGGAAGCCTTGCTCCAGAGACTCAGAGATATTGGCATCTCTGCAACCCTATTGATGGCTATTATGCGCCTATATGAGTCCGTTCCGAGTTGTCTTCACGCAACCCATGGGATGTCTAATTTCATTTGAAGCGCGATTGGGGTTAAACAGGGGTTTCCACTGTCCCCTACCTTGTTTGGGATCTATATTGATGAGTTGGAAGAATTTCTACATGAGTATATCCAAGACACTAATGGCTACCTTCTTCACCATGTTATAATATCTATTCTTCTCTTTTCTGACAATGTGGTCCTCCTCTCCTCATCCCCAGAAGGATTACAGAGGTAGCTGGATGCCTTAGCTCTATTTTGTGATCATCAATAGCTGACGGTCAACCTAGGTAAAACCAAGGTTATGATCTTTAATGGGGTGAAGAAAACCTCAAACCTTCACTTTCTATTCAAAGGGGAAGAGATTGATATTACCAACACGTATACTTACTTGGGGGTGTAATTCTCAGGTCCCCGCTTCATTTTGCGACTAGTGCTTCAGCCTCAGATCAACAAAGGATATGGATCCTCAGCCCTTCTCGAGAGACAGTGATTTCGACATCACTTCCAGGACATCTAGTCCAACATGAGCCTCATGGAAACCTTGATCCGTCCCCACTTTTTTATATGGCTCAAAGATTTGGGGACCATCTTTACTTGAGTCAAACTGGGCTTCAGCTAAGAGAGTCTAGGTTCTTCTTCTTCACTGCAACATTAGGTGCAAACTAACAGCTGTCGCAGCACATCATCCTTGCAGAGTTTGGAGCTTAGCCCTTTCGGCTTGAGACGGTCTTCAGATTGCTTTAATTCTTGCATCATGTCCAGGGCTTGGCAGACTCGATAAAGAGTAGGGAATGATAACCTTACCTGGCATATTTCTCTTCTAACACTACTGCCCATTCTACTCGCTCAGGCCAAGCCAGATGTTGATTTACAGGAGTTTCAAATCTCTTAGAGTTAGTGGGAATTCAGTTGGATCATCTCCCTCCTTTCTGATTTTCCTTAGATGCTCCTGGTCACCTTTTACCTACTATACAGGAGCTAAACAAGATCATCAGGGAGGACATCTATAGGCAGTTCGTCCAGGTCACCTGGGTCAATCCTCCAAGAGGGTTGCACCCAAAGATGGCCTTCTATGCTGAACACTTCTTGGCGTTGAGAGACGGGCTCATTGTTTGACCCTAGTATACGTTTCACCACTAGATGCATGCTCTTGACATTCCTCTAGAACAGTTCAGAGTAGGTTCTCATATACTTTGGGTAGAGATGGACCACCAAGTGGATAGACCAGACAGACTCTACCAGGTTTGTCATTTACAGGAAGTGCAGACCGAGGTGCACTTCATTCTTGAATGCGCTGTCTACTACAAGATCAAAGGAAGGTTTCATTGCTTGTTCAAAGATTCTCGAACCCTCGCCGACTTTTTCAAGTATCCCGATTAGAGATGTTTGGCCCTATATATGCAGGAGGCTCTTAGGTTCCGAGCGCATATTCTTCAGCCTCCCATCAGACCAGACCCCACACAGAGGATCACGACATTTTTTAGGGTACTACCTTCAAACAGGGGCACCAAGAGATCGATTGATACCAATATGTATCCAGACTCCAAATCAGTGAGGATCCGGGGAACCTCATCCTACCACATGAGATCTCAACAGCAGTTCTGTCTTAGATTTGTTCCTGGGAGACAAACTAGGTCCTCCTGCATTCAAGAATGTGTCAAACCCCTAGGAAACGATTTAGTGGACAATTTGCACTTGCCATCAGCTCTTCAACAGGCCAACAGACCTTGTTGAATTTATTCAATGTTATTCATTCAGCCTCAGATGTTAGTTGAGATGGGTTTGATCCTCAGACCTATTAGCTCCTGGATCTTCTCCACTAGGGCCAGATGTTGATTTACTTCATGCATTGTATCTTTTATAGGAGACTGCTTGTTCTCCCGCTTTGTATATACATCAGTGTACTCAACAGTCCCTTTGACCTACTTTGTGGTCATTAGTTGGACATAAATAAAATTTTCTTATTTTATCTTATCTATAATATGCCGTCACAAAATGCAATGCAAAGTACTTAGAGACTAGTCTTTAAAATATATTAAAGACATCAACCTTTTTTCATATATATGCATATGGAAGGTCCTTCTAAGCTCTTGTAGTTTCTCACTAAAAATCATAGGAAAAAGTAGCGATTTTTGGCCTTACCAATCCTATCATTAATCACATAGAGAATGATATTAATTCTCACCACAATCAAAACCAATTTCTCCAAATTTGCACCATAGAGCTAGTTTTGCATGGCCAAGACTCAAAGCCTTGCTCTACAAAGTCCCGTTTTTTGAAGGATGGAAGTTGAAATTTTAGTGCTTTATTATTGCTCTGAAAACCTTACAATATTTCATTAGACCTGCAGGGAGGGATTTTTATAGTCAATCTCAAAGAGGTTTACAGGATGACCAGTGATGCCTTCATAGATCATATGCTATTATAGTTCAAAAAGGACGACGACAAGACTTGCACGCACACATAGACTCAGTGACAAATACACACAGATATCTTACATACATAGTAAAAGAAGGGAATGAAGATCAAATTTGTTATTTGGCGAAGAAATGTGTCAAGGGATAGATTCTGCCACTCAATAGATTCTGCCACTCAATATAACCACACAAGAAATTGATCATAAAACATAAAAATAGTAGTAATGAGAAAATATCATTATAGTAACCAGGCTGGAATTTGATAGATTTTGCCTGAAATCTACCATTTTCTGTTATGAAACCAGCTCAAGAAAAGATAGAAAAGATAGATCAACGCCTTAGAATTCAGCCTCTTCGAGGGGGCAACCTCCTTTACATTACATAAATGAACAATTATTCGATGATACAAATGACAAAACCTCCTTTCTATATATAGGAGTCTAAGGAGTCACAATATAACCCAGCCGACCTAACAATAATAATATAAAGCCACAAAAATAACAAAAGAGGGATTCTAAGGGGCACAGTAATAACAATATGGGGGAAATAGGGGCACAACAATATTAATAAGGGGTACAACTACAATAGCAATAGGGTAATCACTAGTATTATAGGGACCCAACATGCCCCTCTCCTTCAAAAAAAGTGTTGTCCTCAATGCTTGAGTAGTTTTGGATACTTCTGTATAAAATTCTCATCCTTCCATGTGGAATCTTCAACAAATAAGTTCTTCCACTTGATAAGATACTCCGAAATTGATCGATTTCGTAGCTGTCGAGTTCTTGTTTCTGTGACTGCTTCCGGTTCCAATATAATTTTTCCTTCCTCGTCAAGTTCTGGCAATATTGTTTGAACTGGGAGATTGTCGCCTATAACCTTCTTTAAACATGAAACATGGAAAAACTGGGTGCAATCGAGAAGCTGCAGGAAGCTCCAATTTGTATGCCATAGTACCAATCTTTTGCAACACCTTGTACGGACCATAATACTTTGGTGATAATTTATTATCCTTCTTAGCTTGCTTTGAGGGACATTTGCTTATATGGTTGTAGCAGTAGGAATACCCAATCACCTACATTAAAACTTCTTTCACTGTGATGTTGATCTGCTTGTTGTTTCATTCTATTATGTGCCAACATGAGGTTATCCTTTAAGAGTTGGAGGACTTGTTGTTGATGTTCGATGTGATGTTCCACTGCTTGAACCGTAGAATTTTCTCTTAAATATGTGTGATGGATGGTGGCTGATATCCATAAAGTGCCATAAATGGGGTCATTTTTGTTGCTGTATGGAAGGAAGTGGTATACCACCATTCAGCCAGAGGCAACCATTTGACCCATTGTGTCTGTTTATCAGATACAAAGCAACGAAGATATCCTTCCAAACATTTGTTTACTATCTGAGTTTGCCTCAGATTGAGGATGATAAGATGAGCTATGAGCTAACTGAGTACCAACACAAGAAAATAATTATGTCCAAAAATTTCCAGTGAAAATGGGATCTCTTGCACTTACAATAATCTTTGGATTTCCATGTATCTTTTGAATTGTTTCCATAAATGCCGTAGAAATTGTACTGGCTTTAAATGGATGTGATAATGCACAAAAGTGTGCATACTTGTTAAGTATGTCAATTACCAGCATGATGACACTCTTTCCCTCAGACTTGGGTAAACCTGTGATAAAATCCATTGAAACCTCCTCCCAACGTTGGCTTGGAATGGATAAAGGTTGTAATAGACCGGTGTCTTAATTGTTTCAACTTTATTTTGTTGGAAAACCAACATTACGCCACAAACTTTTGAATATCTAATTTAAGGCCATCCCAAAAAAATTCCTTCTTAACCCTGTGGTAAGTTTTTAAAAATCCTGAGTGCCCTCCTAAGGGAGAAGTGTGCAATTCCATAAGAATATTTTGTTTGAGTTGGGAATTCTTACAGAGGTATAAGCGCTATTTGTACCATAACGAATCATTTTTCCAGCTAAATGTGTCATACGTACTAGAATATTGTTTTAATTTTCGAATAAGTGCCCACACTTCTTTGTCATTCTTCCATTCCTCCCGTGCTTCGTTTATCCAATCTGGTTGGATAATAGAAATGGCGCACAACAATGCATCCACATCCTCATCCTTTCTTGAGAGTGCATCTGCCACCACATTTTGCTTCATTTTTTTGTAGATGATTTCAAAGTCATAACCCAACATCTTTGTGACCCACTTTTGTTGCTCTTCAGAGGATAATCTTTGTTCTAAAAAGTATTTAAGGCTATCATGATCCGTTTTTACCTTGAAGTGTCTTCCCATTAGGTAGGGTCGCCATTTCTTAACTGCATGGAGTATTGCCAACATTTCCTTCTCATAAATAGCTTTGTGTAAAAACTTTCCCTTGATTGGACGACTTTAAAAAGCAATGGGTCTTTCATCTTGCATTAGAACAGCACCCATTCCATTTCCTGAAGCATCACATTCCACAATAAAGGTTTTTGTGAAGTCCGGTGTAGCTAAGACCGGTGCTTGGCACATTGCCTCTTTAAGATGTTCAAAGGCCTTTGTTGCTTCCGGAGTCCATGAAAATTCATCTTTCTTCAATAATGTTGTTAGAGGTGCTGCTATTCTTCCATAATTCTTAACAAACTTGCGATAATACCCTGTCAACTCGAGAAATCCTCGCAGATGCTTTATGGATGTGGGAATTTTCCAATCCTTAATGGCTTTAATTTTGCTAGGGTCTACCTTAACTCCTTCATGAGATACAATATGACCCAAATATTCCACCTCCTGGACTCCAAAGGAACATTTGGATCGTTTTGCATATAATTGTTTCTCCTCCAATAGTTGTAGCACCCTGTCAACATGTTCAACATGATCCTTCCAAGACTTGCTGTAGATTAGTATATCATCAAAAAATACTAACACAAATTTTCTAAGGAATGGTTTGAAAAATTGAATTCATCAAACCTTGAAATGTTGAAGGTGCAT
>APFE031462376.1:0-15082 GCA_000404065.3 Pinus taeda
ACTTGTGAAGAGTATTGTACTATGTATTGTTACATGTTCTCAATCAATATAATATACAGATAGTTGGGGTTTTTAGCGAGATGCTTTGCCCGGGAAAATAATGTGTTGATATGTGTGATTGATGCTTCTATGAGCGCATGTTATTGTTTCTGCTTCTGTAAATTGATGATCAACGTAGAGGAGGTTATGTATTATGCATGTATTCCACAATAGTGTATAATCATGATAATATCTGTGAATATGTGTCATATTATTCATAAAATTTCTATAAAAATGGTTGCACAGCTGTAAAGATTTTGTTATTGGCCAAAAATGAATGAGACAGTTTCTAAATATGTAAGAGGGTGTACCATGTGTGCTAAAAGCAAGCCCAGCAATAGAAAACTAGGCTTGTACACTCCACTGGCAGTTCCTTCTCATCCTTGGGAAAGTATTTCCATGGACTTTGTTGGAGGACTGCCTAAATCTAGGAAAGGTCATGACTATTTATATGTTGTTGTGGATAGGTTCAGTAAAATGTGTATTTTGATACCTTGTAATAAACAGATTACAGCTGAACAAACTGCAAAGTTGTTCTTTCTGCATGTATGGGTTCATTTTGGATTACCCACTTCCATTGTATCTGATCGAGACACCTGATTTGTTGGGATTTTTTGGTTGAGTCTGTGGGAACTGATGCACACTAGATTGAAGAAAAGAATAGCCATTCATCCACAGATAGATGGCCAAACAGAAGTGGTCAATAGGACAGTGATCTAGTTGTTCAGAGGCTATTGCAGCAAGCATCCCAAACTTTGGGATGAACATTTGTGTTATGTGCAGCATGCTTACAACCGAGCAAAACATTCTTCTACACAGAGATCTCCTTTTGAGACCTATTTTGGTTTCACACCAAGGTCTCCCTTGGATTTTGTCTTTGGCAAAGACATAGCAGTTGATGGACACAATGATGTGGAAAAGGCAACCAAGTTCATTGAAAAAATCCAAGAGATTCACCAGGCAGTACAGGAACACCTGGAAAAGAGCCAAGCCAAATACAAGGCAAGGCATGACAAGCATCAGATGGAGCATAGTTTCCAAGTTGGTGATCAAGTCTCGCTGTATATCAGCAAATACAAAATGCAAGGTGAAGGTAAAAAGATAAAGCCAATAAGGTATGGACCTTTCAAGATACTTGAGAAAATTGGTGAGAATGCTTTTCACCTTGATTTACCAGCTTACATGTACATCTACTCAGTCGTTAATGTAGATAGCTTGAGACTATTTGAACCTTCATTAATTGAATATCCTGAAGAGCAAAGTCAATTTCCTTCTATTGATGACCTGTTACCTAAATATCTCAATGAATTGCAGGAAGACATAGTTCTGGACATGAAGGTGAGGACGACGCGCAGGGGAGATGTTGAGTACCTCAGGATTGTGCTCAAGGGTTCAAAGCCAAGCAGTGCAAAATAGATAGAGATTGGACAAGTGAGACAGTTATACCCTCACTTAGTCGATGCTTGAAGACCAACTTTTGGTGGTCAAAAAGCTCTTTCAGTGGGAAGGCCATGATCCGAATTGGATCCTTAAACATTTTCATGACTGTTTCAAATTATGTCAGGCTTCAAAATCTTATGAATAACAGGCTTATCAGAAATGACCTCTGGACAATGGCAATTGTGGCCAGAACAGAACAACGAGGACCCTCGGTCAAAGCGCATTGACCTTTGGCCCATGGAGACCGTGCATGGACGCAAATTGGCAATTAGAAGCCCGAATCTAGAAACAGAGGCAGTTTCTGATACGCGCGCAAATCACTAATCGCGTATCGCAGGCAAAAACCCTCAGAGAAGGAAAGCCCCAAGCACTTTGTCACGAGGAAAAACAGGAAACCATGCGGAAAACGTCAAAAGGCGGGTCCCACACACAAAATCGGCAGGATATCGCGTGCACTTCGAGCGGTAAGCGGGTTTCGCCGAGTTCAACACGATGCCATACATCAGGCGACACGTGTCCAACGGATGAGAGAGAAAACCGCTTACATCGCATGAATAATGGTCGAGCAACTTACTTGCGCGATATAAATGGAGACCGTAGGATTTGGAGGCTCTAAATCAATGGCAGAGAATTAACCCAAAGGATGAACAGATTCGACGGGGGAATAGAGATGACTGATGAGCTGGTAGAAGAATCAGTTTCGCGAGAAATCCTGGAGTAATGGAAATAACGACCGTTCAAAAGAAAACTGACACTCAGTCTGTAAGGTGAAAAGTGACCACCTCTCTGTGCAGCGTTACATATTGATGATGATGCAAAGCAAGGGAATTCCAGCGGACAGAGGCAGGCGATCCAGAGAGCCGAGAAGAGGAAACAAACAGTCAGGGAGCAGATTGGCTTTAAGCCACGAATAGACAAAGAACAGGGGGGAACAGAAGTAGAGAAGGAAGTGAATTGCAAAGAATAGAGAAGCCGAGTTGACCTGTAGAGCAAAGGCAACATCGAGCATACATAATAGAGAGATTTTGAGAGTCTGTGAACTCTAGCGAAGGCTTGAGAGGTTCAAACAACTCCTTTGTGTAGGCCTGTCAGGTATTGAGTACCAAATTGGACTCATACTACTGAAAAGGTCGATATTCAGTGAGGGGGAGTCTGTGTACTATAGAGGCTTGGGAGATCCAGGTACCGCCCTACTGATCATCATCTGTTAAGTGAGACTCAAATTGAGCTCCTTATTGTAAAATCTCTACTTTAAGACACAATAGAAAAGACCACCACTGAAGCTAGACTAGGAGACGTAACCCGGGAGGATTGGGTGAACTCCTTATTAAATTTGTTGTGTTCTATGTTTGCTTACTATGTTTCTCTTATTGTTTCAAGTGTCTGTGTATTTTGCAATCTTATCTATCTGTTGCTTGAAATAACATAGACACACCCCAACACGAGTCTGTAATACCTTCATTAATTAACTGAGATCATTCACGAGTGATTTTCAGATCACATAGGGTTCTAATGCCACCATAATGACCTTATTCCTAAGCTTTTATATTCACAACACACATTATCCTCCCCAGATAGATACATCATATCAACCATGTCATGTGCATATAATTCTTGTGAGATTAATCATTATAATTCAAATAAAAAATATTTGATTTCAACTTGTTTAAAAAAATCATAAATATGAGGCTCTTTCTCATATTATTTGGCTCTTTTGCACGTAATAATACGTAGCCTTCCTATGGGCTTACATTCCATTCCATACATATGGTCATTTTAATTGCAATATTGAATTTCACACAACGAATCAATTATTAGTCTTCATGCATAAATTCCTTTCAACATAAATAGCCTCCAAATTATGACATGCATAGCAACCAATCACATTGAGTTTCATACCATTTCAATTTGAAAGGGAACATTCTTTGAATTTTATGGATACACGTCATCATTCCTAGGTATTTGTTTTTTGACTTCACAATGCATTATCACATTTATTTTAGTAATTAAAATTTTAAGAAAAGTTGAGACTGTCGTAATTATTTTCCCCACTAAAATGCCTATCTTAAATTTCTATTAGCAATTAGTTTTCCCATCTTACTCATTGTGGGGTGAGGGATTCACACCACTCCAGCACTCAACAATTGCTCAAAACAATAATACCCTTTCTTTTCATGACATCCATCCATTCTTGTAATTGCTTGTCCCATGCACATTCTCATTAACTATAGAAAAATCAAAATGATTTCATGTTCATGTATGGATTCCCATGTTCACTCACATCAACCTAAAATATTTTAGTATTCATGCATATGGTACTATCTTATACACTCATCATTATGTGATAAAATTATTTGCTTTAGATTTAGAATCTTTTGGGTCATTACCCATGGTGTTATGCATGTAGGTTTTAACCCTGTATAGAAATTATCTGCAAATGAATTCTTAAAATTGAAAAATAAACAATGGCGAGAACACAAAATATACACAAATATTTTCTCTTGGAACCCAAACATGTAAAACTAGATTGATTTTTCATTATTTTCCTTTGATGTTACTATATATTATATATATATATATATATATAATATATATATATATATATTCCCATGTTGGAATTGACATCATTCAATTGCTGTTTGTGCTCATTCTGAATTCCCAAACATTCATTATAGCCAATGTGCATTTTCTTTATATGTTCTTTAATCTCTAGCACGTCTTTGGCTATATCATCTATATTCTGCAACATACAAACAATCTGATAGTTTGTATAATTGTGCATCTTCTCTATTTCAGTGTGCTCTGTATCTGACATATTTTTCATTTGTATCCATTGGAAATCTGTCTTCAGGTTACCATTATTGAAAGTTTTCCTAGAGTTAGTAGGCTCTAGATATCTTTCGTTAATCTTTGCAATTGGATCCTGTGAGGCTCTGGGAAGGCTAAAGCTTTTTATATCGGGAAATATTGGTTCAAGCTACTGATCTTCAAGTTGGAAACTGGAAGATGGACCAGATACACAGAATTGGCAATCATCAGATTTATGAGCAAGAGGTTTCTTTTGATTTCTTTTGGGAGAAGAATATATGGATGGTGCTAGTAACGGAGCAGGAGAACGTGTGATTGGTGGAGGTATTACTGCTTTTGTACTGTCTCGACTTTCTAAAAATGGGGACCTATCCAAGATAGTCATGGATCTGACTAGACGAGGGCTTGTGAACCTGAGACCAGAAGAACCATCAGAGTGCTTGACAATAGACAATTGCCTTGGCTCTCTTGATGTTTGCAGTTGAGGATATCTTTGAGATAATGGAACATAAGTGCTATTCCATTCTTCTGGCAAAGTGCATTCTAAAAATCCTATTTGCAAGGGAGCAGTATTACCGAGACCTATTACTCCTTCTTTCAAAGCTCTTGAGCACAGTTTAGGATTGAGAGGCGACATTGTGCTTGAAACAAATCTAAGACAGATAGAAGAATGAAGTTGAGAAATTAAAGTCTGTGGGGCGACATTGAAACCATTGAACTGGATATAGGCATTTAGAAACTCATTTATATATGGATCACTCAATGAAACCTGATATCTGGGGATTACAGAAGACCAAACGGGACCATTATTGAGAGGACTCTGGAAACCTCAGCAGGGCATCATTAAAATCATTCAGTCTAGTATCCAGAACACAAGTTAAGCAAGAAGTGTTTAATCCAGGTCTAACAACTGGATTAATTCCAAACTGGATCATGCCTATATGAACATATTTGAACCCATGTTCCAAACCCCATTCAATATCTTATTTTTTAATCAAAGGAATCTGGTAGACTTTTTGATCAGTAGAAATAGGTATATTCACAGAAGTAAAGTGAAATAGCTGAGCTGCTCTTAACTGGAAAGCAGGAATCTTATATAACTTGTTTATTTCTATTTCTGGCAATGTCCAATTTGGCTGAGGCTCAAACTCTTGAACTATAACCTTTTCATCATATAGTTTTTCTTCAGAGGATTTATTCATATATTTGTTCATAAAAGACCATCTCTTTTGCTTGGCCATTTTCCTATCCTTAGGTGTTTGAACCATTCACAAACCCTAATCCATTAACCCTAGATTAGAACATGACTGTAGTTCCCTTGATCATATCTACAAAATACCATGGGAAAAAAACCATATTGTCCAAAACCATGCATGAAACCCATGGGTGGCTCCGCATAAAAAAAAATCCGGGGTTCTGCCTCGAGCCTTGTGCAGGTGGGCTACCACCCCTCTGCAAACGCCCGACAGGGGGGATGCCGCCCCCATTATGCCTGACGCAACGTAAAAACCCTGAAGCTATTTTTGGAAATAATATAACACATACTCAACCATGCATACATTGAAATTACAACATTCCCTTGATGTATCACACATTATCAAACATACAATTTTTTTTACGTAAGAATGTGTCACTCACTTATTTAACTATTGTTCATTATGACAACTCACA
This sequence comes from Pinus taeda, assembly GCA_000404065.3. Taxonomy (NCBI): domain Eukaryota; kingdom Viridiplantae; phylum Streptophyta; class Pinopsida; order Pinales; family Pinaceae; genus Pinus; species Pinus taeda. The sequence continues at coordinate 5,959 of APFE031462376.1, forward strand.
CATGCCCATATTATTAATATTTTTACCAAATCTTGTATGTTTACAACTTTATGATATGCTCATACCTCAATTGGAGTGTCATGCAATTCATGCATCCAAAGGGAAGAAACATTTTATCAAAATATAATTTTAACCCAAAGGAATTCTTACACAATTCATTTATCTTATTTTTAGTTTTTTCATGGCTAGTTTTCATATTTACATGGTTTCCATCATTATTTATACTTAGTTTATTTCTAACTAGCATCGTCTTGTCATTGTCTTGAAGTTATTTCAATGATTGAAGGTTTCTACTCCCTCGAATTCCACTTCAAATAAGTGGTCTTTAATATCAAATTTTGAAGAACAATCTGTGCTTTTTCTTAATGCACATCGTCTACATATAAATTGTTACTCAACCAAACCAAACATGTTCTATAACTCTTCAAATCAACATACCAATTCATTTAATTTCCAGGTAGTCGTTCGTGCATTTTTCAACAATTTATAATGCATTTCACATCAGTGACTAATCAAGTTTTCTTAAGCTTAATTAATTTCACAAATTAATCTTTTTCATATTTTTAGGAGAAACACATCAATGAATACATACTATCATTTAAGGTAAGACTTCCTTATTAACTTTTATCACATATGTGACCTCACTATCCAACATCTACATTGACCATGTCGACTCCTCCTTTACTAATTCCTTGTCCAAATCTACCCTACAACTCAACGATGCATTTTACAGGTTCAATATGAACTTTATCATACCAATTGGATGCAAAACAAATTTATTATGATTTTATTATGATTTTCAACAAGCTCAATAGCTCAATTATTTCTTTTAACATTGCGGGGGACCCTCCCCCTTGCACTCACATGTGTACCTATTTTGATTTCATTCCCTTAGGAAAAATCACTGTTTTATTCAAAAGAAAAAAAATACATGTTGCAGATGCTTGTAAGAATTCAAGTAAGCATTCAAGCAGACCAACCTTACCTGATATCCTAAAAGAAAAACTCCCATAGAAATAAGACAAAACTATTCTTTTCTACCCTTATTTTTCTCCACTTTTCGCCAACCACCAGAGTTGGGAGTGGAAGATACAATGGCCATATGACTCACTTCTATATTTACACAAGTTTCTTTGTGAGAGTCCAAACTCTCTGATGCATGATTTATTTTGGTGCCACTTGCTTCTTTCTTAGGGATAGCCTTCTCAATCTACTGCCGGTGAGTTGAAATTGTGATAACTAAGGACAAATCTGGAGCCACCGGAGGTGCCTGCTCCTCCCTTATTTTCTCTATAATTTCTTGGTTGTTCTGATAAACAATATTTGTTATATTCTTTGGCGGTTCTTCCTCCTCTACTTCTTCATCTTGTGAATATGAGAACTGCCATCCATTTTGGTTTTTGGGCTTGTCTCTTTTTTCTTTTGGGGTCTTTCTTTGTCCGAGGACACGAGTTTTGAATATGTACGGTTTGAATACAAATATGACATCTCAAAAGCCACATTTTCAAATTCAAGAGGCTGAGCCCATTGCAAATTATTATGAATCAGAATAATGAGGCTAAGTAAACCTTTACTAAGGTCCACCTTTACATAGATTATGTGACCTGACCCATACTTGGATTTTAGATACCACCATAGCATTTATATCAAAGCTTTGAAACCATGGAATCATAAAAAGACCCACACTACCCCAAAACCATGGTCCCTATTTTAAAAGATAATCCAAATATTTTGTTATATCAAATTTGACGATAAAAAATCTCCTTGAACAAAGGTAAATATCATAGTTTTCTATCTAAGTAGAAAAGATCCAATGATGTAAATCCTCCTTCTTAGGACATAAATCATTAAATTTGCATATGACTGCTTTGGAATGAAATTCAGAGTACAATTCATTTACCTCTGACATATTTATTGTCAAAGCCGACACTTGATTCATTCGTTCCACAATATAGGGACCAAGCAAATTTGGGATGTGATCAACAATTTGACTGAGTCTTTTTGAGTACTAGATCTAAGAAATCCTCTGCATAACATTAGGGTTAATGTGATGGATGAGTCACATTCGATGCCATAATCTTGGAAACTGGATTCATCCTGCATTGATTTCCCTACATAGGTCAGACTTCAAAGATTTGTTGGAATCCCCAAATTTTCTTGAATCTTTTCTTTATATCTATCAACAAATCCCTAGCCCAAATTCTAATGCTGACTGATTTCCCATCAAAGGACTTAAGAGAATTTTAGAAAAAGGATTTCACTGCCAGATCTAGGTTTTGGCTAATGGTATTTCCTCCTGCAATCATAACTCTAGGCCGAGAAAGGTTGAAATAGACCTTTTGTTTTTCGAAAAACTATTGGGGTTTCGTCGAAGCCAAGACAGGGGACTGCGTGCATCCCCAGATGGCAGATTCCATATGCCCATATACTCAAAAGTAGGACCATGGCATAAGAAACCCCAATCATGACCTTCGACATCATTCATAAGCTCAACTTCAGAGATATGTGAAGTTTTCTGATTGCAAGGATGAAACATCACGAGCAATAACCCTATAACCGCATGAATGAATAGTAGATCTGACCAGAAAGAGGCATTTGGGCCTGCGATTGCCATAGAAAAACTAGATCCAATGCTTGAAAACATTCTTAACCAATGGATCATACTTGCAGAGGAGAAAATTAGTAATTTAATAACTAATACACCATTGATCTCCCATATAACCATCTAGAAAGATTGTCTACAATAATCAACCATATCTGCAAGGCACCATTCAGAATAGTTTAAGGTAAAAAATTGAAGGATAATAACCCATATTACTCTTCGCATGCATAGATTTGAACCTAGGATATTTCCTTCGTGAAGACCATGATCCTGTCTACGCATCTGTACAACGTTTCTGCAAATCCTAACGCCAAAGAAAACCCTACCAGAGCTCATTTTCACCTCCATTTCTCCTAGAAGAACATATGAAAACTTGTATGAACATATTTGATACTATTTCCATTATCTTTTAATTTGACGATCATTTAAAATATAATTAGTGTTCATTTGAGCATCTATTACTTTTATCTTTTCTTATAACCCTGTCCTATTTATAAAACTTTCCATAATCCACCCAAGGGATCACTTTTCATGCAATATCATGGTGTTTCATCTTCACATAATCCTATGTACAACTTACTCTTCATAATAGATTCTATTAGCTTTAAAATCTCGAGTCATTCCCTTTTTCCTCAAGGATGATAACATTGTGTCCAGTTTAGTTATTTAAATGGCTAGACATTGGTCCTTAAAGCCTCATCACAGGCTCTTAAAATTTAGCTCATCTCCTAAAATATTTTCTCTTGCTCTCACACAACATCAATGCATTCAATATTCATCCTTACCAACAAGTACTTTGTTGGTCTCCATGCTCATTTATGTGAAAGATATTTTTTCACATTAATACTTCAGGTTCTTTCTTCTACCAAGGATAACATCAACATGTCCTTCCAATAACTAACTTTTTATGACATCCTTTCCATGGGCTTTCCTTTTGAATTTCAAGCCATCTTCAAGGCCTTCCCATTTCCCCAATAATAATTAACATTTTCACTTTTATCATGATTCCTTCCTCTTCAATAAGAAAATTTGATATACATATGGAAATCTCACTCACTGTTAAAGTCAGTACTCATGCAATATTATCCATGAAGATCCTCATCTCAATTAGGCATAAGTCTCTAGCAAGATCATGTGCATCACTGCATAGCTTCATCTTCACCTACACATATATCCTTGTGCATCACTTTACTTATGATCCTTTTCAGTCAAAGTTCAAATCTAACCTGATTTGTAGGGTTTTACATTCCTATGCATCCATTCAACAATCCTCAACCATGCTCTATTACAATATGCCTCTATTTTACCAAGAAATTCTTCTCTTGTTCCCTTGTTCCTATGAGCACCATGTCCCCCGTATCCTCTCCCAAAGGCAACAAAGAAATGTTAAATTTGCCCTAAAACAAGTCAAGTAAACCTTATGCTTTGCTTATTAGCTCAAAACTCCACATCCCTTGTTCATCAACTCACTTCATATTCCATGCTCTTCAACATCCCGTATCCTTTCTATTCAAGGTACCAATCCTTATACATCATGGCCAACTACCTTGGAACTAAAACCAAGGACTCCTAACCGAGGCTTTTGCATTTTGTGCACCTAATTCAAGGATTATTTCTCATCCCTAACATAACTAGACTTAACCATCTAGGCCTATTTACCATTTACTATACTTCCCATCCTCAAGGAAATATTTAGTATAACTACATCATCCAGCCAAGGGTGAAATATTTCAAGGATATATAATTATGGCCAAAACTTTGCCCTCTCATAGAGAGCTACTACTTAACCATTATAAGGTATCCACAATATTTAAAAAAAAGTTTCTAGGCATCATCCACATTGATCAATATTCCTACAACTCACAACCCTTACTCCTTCATTTAAAAGATCCCGAATGGGATTGACTCATACAAAACTATATCTCAACAATGCATTTCATCATCACTGAAATAATTCTTTCAAATCATGTCAATTATCCTTCCAACAATGTACTTCCAACATTTCTGTCAATGACATCCTAATTCCTCCAAGCACACATATCCATGTGCGTGTAGTATGTATACAGGTGAATTCACTACACTTTTCCCTCCTTTCATTCTTCCTTGTTGCTTTTATTATCAACACCAACCACATGAGCCACATTGTTTTACACAACCTTACTCAAGCCCAACTTTCAAAACATGACTCTCCTTTCCAACGAGGCACTCTTTCACATACAATAGTTCCATTCTAGCTAACATATACCTTTATCCAAGGTTAATTCTAGGCAATGCTACTAATGCTAAAGATAACCAACAAGTTATTAGTCTCATTCCAAAATCATCTATATGGTGTATTTTTTGTTGGAAATGTACCTATATTGATTGGGGGAGGGATGTTGAATAAATCTAGTGTTAATTTTAACCAATCAAAATATTTGAAGTCACATGTAATATCAATCACATTAACAATATTAGAATGCACAAGATATATGTTTGAAACTTATTTTATTATCAAATGATTTGTAGGCACCAACCTATAAGAGGCACTTATCCCCTTTGTATTGTTTTGTAGGCACCAAAATGTCAGATCTCTTTTTCATGCATTTTCAAACTTAGATCCACTTCGCTCTCCTTCTACATTTTTTGCTTCTACCTTTTATTCACTACACTACACACAATATTTATACACCGTTTCTGCACTTCACTGCACTCCAACCCCATGCTTTGTTTAGACTACATTCCTACTTTTTGCACCATAGTGGCATTCCTGCACCACAAAACCACTATCACCACTTACACTTACGATCTCCACCTCTTCTCCATCACAATGTTTTATCTAGCTCATTTATACAAGATTAGATTGGAAATTTCAGTGCACCACCAACATACACTCCGAATAACAAATTATTTTTGCTTATGGAAATTTGAATATGTGACCCATATTAGTTTCATATCACCTTGGATCCTTGGCAGCTTTACCTACTTGACCATATGACTAGGTTTCAGGACCATATATCTACAACTAATTATAATATATCTGAAATCTGGGTCCACAAAGATAAGTTGACATTCCCCATATCTTTAGATGTCTTGAATTTGACTTTGGCTCAGAGTGTTTGGCATAATCTCTTCGTGATCTGGATTCATGACCATAGGTCGAGACTGAGTGAAAATTTCCTATTGTTAAACAACTACCAACTTCTAAAACATGCCAATTGATCTGATTAAGATCGACAACGAAGAAGCCATTATGGGGCCCCCTCGCCTATCTAAGCATTAACAAAAGGGAGGGGCATGCAATTGATTATATATGCAATTAAACATCCACCACCTTTTTGGAGTGTACCAAGTGATCTTGTGCACAAATCAAATCTGGTGACAAAGACATCACTTTCGCCCCCCCCCACTTATCCAGACTTTAATCCGGCGGGGCGAGGGGGGGCATGCAATTTATTATATATGCAATTAAACATCCACCACCAATTTGGAGTGCACCAAATGATCTTGTGCACAAATCAAATCTGGCGACAAAGACATCACTTTCAGCCCCCCCACTTATCTAGACTTTAATTGGGCGGGTGGGGGGGGTGTGGGTGCAAAAGATTATGTGGTTTACTACCATGAAACACGGCGCCCTATCATCATTGCCATATCGTTATTCTACCATATATTCTATATTATCGGTGCCACTTGTCATGCCATGCCACTTCCACATCACTTTCGTTTGTCACTTCCTCCAACTAGAACATCATCACTCTATCACTTGGTGCCACCTGTAATGCTACTTCATGCTTCCACTTGTTTGGGGTCCACTTGCAAGCTTAAACTACGAAATTCAAATACAACTGTTTTCTTAAGCTTTTCCTTATTTCACTTTTGGAGGCTTGGATGCCTGAATGCAAACAACTTATCTAGATGTATCCAATATTCGACTATTAAGCCAATGTGATTTGCGGCAGAGGGCCTGGATTCCTCATTGCACCTTGGATGGCTTAGATTCAATTATAAGATGGAAATTTTACTAGTTGGAACCATGATGTGAGTTCTTCTCTTCAACTTCAGTTTTCTCCTTATTCCTGTGGAATTTCAAGAAGTGTCATATACTGTTAGAAAGGTCCCAAAATAGGATATTCGACCATACAAGTTTCATTTTCTTTTCGACTAGGCAGTTAGAGAATACATTCCTTCAAATATATCTTATCTAAATTGAAGCTTTGAAATCATACCATTATAATGATTCATGACTATAATATTAACAATCTTCCCATGCTAATGGAATTTGTAATCATTGGAAATATATGTGCAACAATTTCCTTCTTTTCCACTAATGGAAACACCACAAGAGATATGCTAGTCATTGATAATCTTGGGCTAGACTCCACCTATCTATTTGTTGGTTGTACTCCTCCTGATGTCTACATATTATCCTGATTTAATACCAATGACAAAGGGCATATACTCCCACTAAGCTTATGCATACTCTTTCCTTGAATTCCCCTTGTCACCTACATGCTTCTTGGTTGAAATTAGTAGATCACTCCCCCTTGTGAGGAAGAAATTACGTCCATTTTTTGTCTAAGATATTAAAAAATTTCTCTAGGTAGAGGTTTGATAAATATGTCTACAATTTATTATTTTGTTGGAATGTATTTCGATATTTTGATCATCAAATTTTTCTTGAAGAAAGTGGTATTTTATAGGAATGTACTTTGTTTTGGAATGCATAACATGGTTTTTAGAGATATTGCTAGCGTTGATATTATCACACATGATGGGCATAAGATGATCACAATTTTATTGAATATCCTTGAGATTCTAATTCATCCATAATATTTGAGTACAACATGATGTTGTTGCAATATGTTATGCCCAACTTGGATAGATAAATGGAGGTTAGTTTTTTGTTGAACGAAGATACTAGATAACTACGTAAAAAAGGCCCCGCCACTAGTTCTCTTCTTATCATCAACACGTGCAACACAATTTGCAACTTTATAAGCTTTGAGGGTAAGATTTGTTCCCCTTGGATACCACAAGCCATAAACTATGGTGCCCTATAGATATGAAAATATCATTTTGACTACATTCACATGAGTTTCTTTTGGGCTTGATTGAAATCTGCCTACCAGAACTACTGCTTGCATGATATCTAGTCTTGATGTTGTTAAGTAAAGAAGGTTGCCAATCATGGACCTGTATGTTAGGTCCCTATAATACTAGTTATTACCCCATTACTATTGTATTTGTATCCCTTATTAATATTGTTGTGCCCCTATTGGCCCCATATTGTTATTACTGTGCCCCATAGAATCCCTCTATTGTTAATTTTGTGCCTTTATATTATTATTGTTAGGTCGGCTGGGTTATATTGTGACTCCTTAGACTCCTATATATAGAAAGGAGGTTTTGTCATTTGAATCATCAATGAATCATTCATTTGTGTAATGTTAAGGAGGTTTCCCCCTCGAAGAGGCTGAATTCTAAGGTGTTGATCTATCTTTTTTACATTTTTGTGAGCTAGTTTAATAGATCTTTTTATCTCAGAACCTGATATTTATGAGCAACTAAGAATAACACAATATGAAGTTGCAAATCATCTTTTAAATCAATGTTTTCAAGAAAATTGTACTATTCAATCATTGCAGAATTCACTTGAAAGCATTTTTCCTGTCAACTTAGTTACCAATTCTCAAAGAAAAACTGTTGAAATCAATACAGGAAAGAATCTAAATATTGGTAATAATCTACAATCATCACAAGAACAATAGGTAATTGCATTATTACATAAATATTCAAAAGCTTTTGCCTGAGATTATACAGACATGCAAGGAATTCATCCAAAGACATGTATTCACCATATCTATATTGATGATCATATCAAACTAGTGAGACAACCGAAAAGAAGAATGAATCCTATGATCAAAGAAATAGTGAAAGAGGAACTAGAAAAACTATTATAAGTAGGATTCATCTATCCTATTTTGGATAGTCAATGGGTTTGACCTTTAGTTGTGGTACCAAAGAAAAATGTCAAATGGAGAATATGTGTAGACTATAGAGAACTGATATTAGATTCATTAGCTGGAAAGATATTCTTTTCTTTTCTTTTCTTGATGGATTTAGTGAATACAATTAGATTAAGATAGTATTAGAGGACCAGGACAAAACCAAATTTACTTGTCCATGGGGAACATATGCATATAATGTTTTTCCCTTTGGGTTATGTAATGCACCTGGTACTTTTCAAAGAAAATTCCTTGCAATCTTTGTTGATCTAATCCATGAGTGTGTAGAGGTTTACATGGATGATTTTATTGTATATGGAGATACATTTGATGATTGTTTGAACAATCTTGAAAACGTTTTAAAGAGATGCATAGAGACAAACCTATCCCTAAACAATGAGAAATGCTTTATGATGTTAACTGAAGGGATAGTGGTGGGACACCACATTTATTCTTCTGGAATTAAGGTAGACCCAACAAAGATATAAGTTATTGTAAACTTTTTTTTTTTTTTTTTCACAAAATCGGTTGTTGG
>APFE031462378.1:8202-25106 GCA_000404065.3 Pinus taeda
CCATTTTCTTCAAGATAATCAGAGATCATCGAGATTTCTTCATCGCCTCGTAAAATTTCATATCCACACTAACTGTAAGTAGATGACTCGTTTGGTGAGCTATAATTTATTTCACATGGGGAATTCGATCAACGATGTTCCATACGGAAGCAGAGAACCAGTAAATTCAACCGTAAAATGGGACTTTCAACGTTTTCGAATATTTAAATGACGAAAGGACAAGATTTGAAACTCTGCTAGATTCAACCAGACACATCCTGTTTTATTCCATGATTAATTAACGAGCATAAAAATCCGTGGCCAGATAAGATCACCTGAATTTTTTTTTTTTTGGACAAATTAAAACATTCCCACGTCAGGCCTACCAAATAACAAGATGGCGGTAAGTGGGCAAATCGAGGCCGGGCGCGATATTTTTATAATGGCACGCATGTATGCATGCTACTCATGTTCTAATTTTTGAATCTCATTTCTACACCACCGACAACAACTGATACCGCCAACCACATCAGCAGCATTTTCTCGTGCGTGGTGGATCATACTCCAAAACGTGAAGCATCTCCTGACGGATGAGATTTGAAATATAGGAGTTTGAAATTAAAGCAAGGCAATCTAAACCCCATTATTTACTTCTGGAACATAACGAAAGTAGGAAATTTACAGCATATTTCGGAATTATGTCGACCGCTTAGCCGAAATGAACTGGTAGACTCACAGGACATTCATAAAAACTTTTCAAGATAACATACCCAAAAACCTTCAATGACCTTCCAAACAATCACGGGAAAACCACGAAATGGGCTCTCAGAGCATTCAAAATACAACTCAAAACTCAGCCAATTTGCTACTGATAAACGGGTTACTCATACCATCAACATCAACTCCACCCATCTCACAATTAATGTCTTAAGTTGGAATCTGAACACAACCCATTCACGGAATGGGAATCTATTAAAGGACGGAGTCAAAACCGGCCCAATTTAGCATAATTTCGGACCAAATTCAATTCCCCCAAAAACAACGGCGGCCACCATCAGCCAAACGAACATCAGTATCAATGACACTCGAATGCAAACAGAAGGCGGTATTTGAGAAAACAGTGACTCGAGAATAGTTAAGACAGTGATACCTCTACGCTGGGGCGCGGATATTTGACCATTTTCAAATGAAAACTGAGCGTTTAACACCAGACAACAAATTCATATCTGCTGATACAAGAGCGTTACCTTCAGGCACTCTCTCTGGTGTTAGGTATACAGCGGTAGCGTTTCTTTCAGGCAGACGTTTCTTTCAGAAATTAGGTATGCAGCTTCAGGCAGGCAGGCAGGCGTTCTTTCAGGTAATGAAGACTGGGCCAGCACTATTCAAGGCAACTCAGATCAGTTGCTCAGATAAAACAGGCCACACATCATGGCTCTGATACCATGTTAAACAGACATGGTGAACTAGAAACAAATAGAAAAGATAAGCTTGCATTTCATTTTTTATTAACAATAGATGTACATTTATAGTACAATATGGTGACCGTTGGGATTCACATCCCAAGGTCCCTTGGACTACTTAGTCTTTTCGTCTTCCACACTAACCCTTTAGGATTAGGTGTCCAATATTTTCTCGTGTCAAGCTTGTTAAAAAATGAAATAAGGTCCCAGAGCAAAGTTTCTTGTCTTGTGTCAAGCTCGTTAAAAAATGAAACAAATCCCCTTCCAATTCGAGTCTTTGATTAGATCTCGTAAATTCTCAGTTGAGTCTTTCACTTGATATCATAAGTGAATCTTCATTCCATCCACCTGTTAGTAACTAGTAGTCTAACTAGGTGCATGAAATGAAGCTTGGGGGGCATGTACCTTGAATTGAGTCATTATGCTGGGGGCATGCAAACTTATTTCAAGCATAGTTTTTCTCTGTTTCAAGCTTATGTAAAAATGAAACCAATTTCAAACATAGTTTCCGATGTTTCAAGCTTGTGTTAAAATGAAACCATTCTCATTCTATCTCTCGTGATTGCCATTTTTATCAGCCTATTTATGCCAGATGAGCCTTGGTTTTCTCATTCCATCGTCATCGGTTGCTTGGCCAATCATATGCTTTCACTTGATTGTTTTACCCTTTCTTGAGGAACCATTGCGATGAGTGGTCTTATTAGCCATTCTCTTGACCTCTACGTGTTTCAAGAAGTTCCATCATGAACAGAACCAGTTGCTACCCCTTTATACCACTCATTCCTCTAGATGGAGTCCTCTTTCAGTGCTTTTCAAACTCCCTAAACATGAACAAATTTTTGAACACTTGTCTTTTCAAACTCTTTAAAGTAAATGAAAAGGCATCTACTTAGTATAATTTTGACCCTTTTCCATACTGAGATATACTAACTAGGAAAAAGGAATACCTTAGTTGAACATGGCTAAGAGGTTCTCCTAAGTATTGTTTTCTTCCCTTTCGGACTCGAGAGACTATCTACGAAAATAAACCTTTGGAGTTTTCTTTTTCACCTCTTTTTCAAACTCTCTAAACATGAAAAAGATGTCGAGTTAGACCTTCACTGGACTCGTCAAAACAGCAAACAACGATGGACTTGTCGAACATGACGAGACCAAACCACTCCTTCTCAGGGTTTGTTAAACATACTTGGAGAGATTCATCGAAGGATGAACTTGCAAATCAAGCATATGTTATCCTCCTCAAGTTTGTTAAAACATAAATAGGTACTGACCAACAATGGTTGGGGAAATTGGAAAAATGGGATATTCTACCTATTATGGCAATGAGTTTCTCTTGAACACGACACTCCTCTCTTGAGAAATGCAAAGGGTGGAAGTTAAATGATTTCTCTTATTATGACATTATGTTGTGATGTTTTGCATTATTATTATTTGTTATTTTCAATTATGTTTTCTTATCATTAACATCAATGCCAAGCAACAAATATAAGAGAACACAAGATGTTGGTATGCTTCCAGGGACAAACCCCACTCTAGGGGAAAACCCAGTCAAAATTATTCCTTCTATAGATTCAAGATGAGATGACCAAGACCCTTACAACTTAGACTCAAGACTACCTCCATCAATTCATCCTTGTTTATTCTTCCTTTCACTATGTTTGCATATCGAGATCCATGTCACTATGTTAGCACCGAATTATTGTCACTTTGTTGCACCGAGACCTCATCACCGAAATAGCACCAAGATTTCAACATTGTAATTACCTCGATACCTCATCACTATAGTTTCATTGTGACCTTCTCCCTGTGATAACATTCATACTTTCTCACTGTGGTAACACCAAACTGTAATGGTACCGAAACTGTAAGACGTTCTTACTTGTGATGACATCAAACCCTTTACTGTAGTAGAACCAAATTGTGGTAACATAATAGCACTGAACTGTGGAAGCATAGCACCGAACTGTGGGAGCATAATACCAAAATATGGGAGCATAACGACGAACTGTGGAAGTATAGAGATCACCTTTATACCCTATCCGAGCTTCTTGTAATAACACCCAAACATTTGCCTTATCCGAACTTGTTATCTTTGTTATAGCATTGAAACTTCCTCTCTCAAATCCGAACTTGTGTGATTGAGTAATGCGAAGATATTAGGCTTGTATATATAGTGGTTCATCCATCATAAATGAGCCGACATGAGACATTGAAGAGCAGTGTCTTTGTATTGAGTCGACATGTGTTATTTTGATGATAATTCATTTGAGACCGACTTGAAGGAGACTTTGAGGAGGATAACTTGATGATCATAAAGGAGACTTTGATGGAGGAGTCTTTAACCAAACACACTTTGACTTTGAAAATAACCTAAAGCCTACAATGGAGGCTTGACTTAAGAAAATTGACCCAAGCATGAAACCCATGCTTTAATAGGTCAATTAAATTAATAATTAAAATATCTTTTGCTTTCTTTTGACAGATATTACATATTGACTCAAGTACAATTTATGAAGACTGAACCTAGTTACATTCTTCAACACTCCCTCTTAACTAGGAAGGTATTCATATTTACTTATAATCAAGGAGGTACATGGAAGATCTCAAAACACATCATCTATGATGAAGTTTAGGCACCGTAATGCCATGGACTAGATTCCTGACTTGGGAAATCTATCCATTAGTCTCTCAACAATTGACCAAGGAAATCTATCTGGGTGGGATTAATATGGTCTGAAGCTTTCATCCTCCCTAGGTACCATCATTCTTACTTGCTAACCATCAACCTAGGGACCTGGGTACGTATTTGAGGTCAGAGATCTATGACCAATGCCACCCTCCCTACTTTGGTACCCATACATCAACACAAAGTGTCATCTAGATGCCCTCCTAGGAAATGCTTTGTTCACAAAGCCTCAAGAATTCTTGATCAAATAGATCAAGGACAACAAATCTTTCCCAATCAAACTGATTGGTAACCAATGTGCTATCAAATCCTTCGAGAGATTCAACTGTACAAACACAATCCTAATCAATAATATACTTTCACATATTCATAAATAAACACAAACGCTTAGGGTCTTTCTGATGTTGCTTCTCAACACGAATCTTTGACAGAAGATTCCTCAATCACACACTTTCCTTCCCCACTTTATTTGCAGCAACATATCCTTCAAAATGAATTCTCCAACCAAAACTATGCTATGCCCTTCCTCTCAACCAGGAGGCTTTCCTCTATCCAGGCTCCCTCTTAATCTCAGGGATATCTCTTTTATCTGAGCTCCCTCTTAACCTAGGGAGATCAATTTCTTCTTTTTGACATCAGAGAATCTTTCATGGCTTTCGTCCTTCCCATTAGAGTTATCATTACCATTCACATCATACATCAACTTTCCTTTCGATCATCTTCACCATCCTGAAGATTGTGTACCTGAACAACTTAAATAGAAAGTACAACTAAAACTATAGAAGCATGAAGTTAGCTATATCAGAACCTTATAATAAATTATGAAAGCATTAGAATTTACAAACATAATCAACAAGATACTATACTTTAGTACTTCAATTTCTTGCCCAGGATTTGTTACAAACCCTAAATTACATTCACAACTCATCAAGATATCAAACTCATTATGTCTAGGGTTTCAATATTCTTTCACTGGCACGATCTTTCATATAGCAAACCCTAACAATTTTCTAATTTCATGTGTTAGACTTCCTACTAGGATTTCATGTAAACCCTAGATTTTATACTCGAGCTCTAACAATCAAAACCAATCACAAATTAATCAACATCATGACTAGTATCTATTATGGTTTGATGTAAACCCTATATTTCCATCTAAAATTTTTTAGCAATCACTATATAGATTCCAGATTGTCATATCTAGAGAAATTAACTGCTACAAGGGTTTAGTTCTAGATTTAACAAACAAAATCATCCTAGAACATCAAATTTTGACTAGGGCTTGTTTCCAAACCCTAGGACTTATGACCGTTAATAGTTAGGTCAACACATATATGTAGGAATTCATCATTAATCATAAGCACAACATATGTTAGACAATATCAAATTTAGACATATACCGACCTAGACCAAGATATGGTTTCAACCAAATGAACATATACCTAGGGTTTCATTCCTAGGACTTTAAATATATAACAAGGGTTTTGCTTAAGAATCTAGGGTTTCAATTCGTAATATAGAAAACCCTACTTTACCAGAACTTCATAGGTTCAGGATTCCAGGGAACGCCATTTCAACCCTAACAAGTTAGGGTTTTCATGATCATACTAAAACCCCAAACATGACATCATCAATATAGCAAACATAAGAGCAATTTCTTTAGACTCCATCAATAACTCTAACTATAAACAAGGATCATATGAACCATTCAAGATAATATAAGTCAAAATTCTTATGAACATACGTACCTTGTGAATTACATACCTCTGATTTTATTAGACATATTGCAAGTGTATCTTAATACTTACTTGATTTCGTTGGATAGGTACCTTATGCTTTAGACTTATAAATTCAGATCCTCAAGGCTTGAGTTTCATTTTCCACAGGACAAACTTCAGATTTGATGACACAGTTTAGACAAATTATTCATAATTTGGTTCTTATTCGATAACTTATATACTTGTAGTGTCATCCCTGTTTTCGTCATTAGTAATGACATGCATGGTTTTGAAGTATGTTGTTGTATATATAGCCCAAGCAATGATTATCAATACAAAACCTTCGGTCCTGTGATGACTCAGTTCATGGTTCGAGTTTTCTTCATTGTAATAAACCGAAACTTTGTCTCTTGTTTTCATAGTCAGTCCACACTTATATGCCGAGAATATTTCTGTAATTTATAGTGAAGTTACTCCTTTTTTGTACTGTGTATTAATAGAAATTCTACAAGCTCATTCTCTGGAATGATCCAACTTTTTTTCATCCAAACCTCCTCCTTCTTGCTGTCTTTAATATGCTCACTGTAATCTTAGTTCCATTAGTTTAGAAATGTCCATTTTGATTTTAATATAGCTGACATGAAATCAAGACAAATGAAACCAAAACCTTTCACTGATATTGCTTCAAAGAAGTATAAGTGGTCTTCAAATTGCCTTTGACCTTGAACATAACTTTGATACCATGTTGAGAAATCCAAAGGGTGGTAGTTAAATGATTTCTCTTATTATGACATTATCTTGTGATTTTTTCATTATTATTATTTGTTCTTTTTAATTATGTTTTCTTATCATCAAGATCAATTCCAAGCAACAGATAGAAGTGAACTCAATATGTAGGCACGTTACCAGGGCAAAACCCCACTCTAGGGGAAAACCCAGTCAAAATTCTTCCTTCAGTGGATTCAATATGAGACAACCAACACCCTTACAACATAGACTTGAGACTACCTCCATCAAGTAGTCCTTGTTTATTCTTCCTTTCACTGTGTTTGCATACTGAGATCCTTGCCACTGTGTTAGCACCTAATTCTTGTCACTTTGTTGTATTGAGACCTCATCACTGAAATAGCACTAAGATTTCAACATTGTAATTACATTGAGACCTCATCACTATAGTTGCAATGTGACCTTCTCCCTTTGATAACATTGATACTTTCTCACTATGGTAACATCGAATTGTAGTGGTACTGAAACTGTGAGACCTTCTTACTTGTGATGACATCAAACCCTTTACTGTGGTAGCACCGAAATGTGGTAACATAGTAACACCGAACTATGGGAGCATAATACCAAACTGTGGGAGAATAACACTGAACTGTGGAAGCATAGAGATCATATTTATACCCTATATGAGCTCCCTTTAATAACATCAAAACATTTTCCTTATCCAAACTTGTTATCTCTGATATAACACTAAAACTACCTCTTTGAAATCTGAACTTGTGTGATTGAGTAATGAGAAGATCTTAGGCTTGTATATATAGTGGTTCGTCCATCATAAATGAACTGACATGAGACTTTGAAGAGCATTGTCTTTGTATTGAGCCAACATGTGTTCTTTTGATGATAATTCCTTTGAGGTCGACTTGAAGGAGACTTTGAGGAGGCCACCTTGATGATGATTGATGGGCCTCTAAATTGGACATAAATTAAGGTTCATACCTCTAAATTAAACGATAATTTAAGGCATATGACCATCTTTCAGCACATTAAACCTCTCTTTCTACATTAGATAATCTATTTTTAACTTTAATATATTCATTAGGAATGTTTATGAATAATTTGATATTTGTGCCTAATATTATTTATTTTTGTGGAATATTATGAGAATATTGGGCAAATAATGAAGATTTGGAGGAGGAGATAATTTAGGGAGTTGTTCCCTACTATATGAGGATCAATAATAAATAATAAATCAACAAGATATTATGGAATTATGGCACAAATTGTGGAACTCCAATGATTGAGAAAATCTAGGAATCTGTTCCCTGCCATTTAATGTAGATTCCTAGTATTGGGGACCAGATCCACTAATCAAGAGATTTTGGTGGGTAAAGCTTCCTCCATTCAGGGAAATGGATCCTAATCATCTTGTATAAGTACCAAGTCGAATTTGACTCTAGGGAGAGATTTTTAATTAGTGTTCTTGTGGAGAGAAATCGTATTTTTGCAACTCCATTATATTTTCTTGCAGGGATGTAATTTTATTGATGAAAATAATGAGGATTGGTGTCATGCTCAGCGTATTAATCTTGTTTTCCTCCTTAGGATTCTGAGTTTCCTTGGTCTTGGCCATACCAGGAGCCTCAGAACCCTTTTGTATCATTTTCTTTCCTTCTTTTCACTGCTTATTCACATGCTTCTCTTGTTTTTATTTCTTTCTACTTCTGCATATAGTATTAATGGTTTCTTGTTGTAGGATTGAGTTAAATGGTTAATGAAAGTTCTTTTGCAAGATCGAAAGCATTATTTAATCCTTGTAAAAGATTTGGAAGTTCATAGTAATCATTGAGCTGCTTGGATTAGTCTTCTTATTGCCAAATCTAGATTTATGGAACTCTTTTTTGGCAAAGAACAATAAATTTCTGCTATTTTTTAGAGTATGCTCACAAGCTTCAATTGAGTTGGTTCCACTTGCATTAGATCAAAAAAACGTTCTAGTTCATAACAAAAATTACCCCATTGCATTTTCAATTGATTAGGTTAGGATTTTTTTAGATTTACTACCTCACTAGTTCTTGACTTTCTAGATTTTCGACTAGTAATGTTTTTTTATTTCTTTAGCATGGGTTAACAGAGGTATTTCTGAGTGATTTCACTTGGAATGAGGATCTAAGATATCCTAGTTAATAAAAAAATTTGTCCCATCCAATTTGGATTTGATTCGCTTGGTCATTCGATGAATTATAGTAAATATGTACATCCTGTAAGAAATCACTATAGCATCCTGTAGGAAATCCTATTTTAAGCCTGAATTGAGAAAAATCATCATTGAAGCTGGGATTAGGCTTTTACTTGACCCCCATGCCATCAAGACCATTTTAACCCTCTTGCTCCACACTTAGGTTAGCATTTTTCTAGTTTTCAAGGGTAGGATTTGATTTCCATTTCTTCTATCTTCAGTCTTACATTAGATCTCATCAATGTTTTATATCATTCTACAAATTTTTCCTCATGCATGAAGTAGACAGTTAGCTCATGAAATTCTGTTTCCTTTAGATAATTGAAATTCTTCTTGTTTTCATGATTTATGGGTAAATGTCAATGTTTGATGCAGTGCAGGTGTTTCAGGAGTACAAAGAGATTTCAACAACCTTATCACAATTTCATCCACCCATGGTCCTCACTTTCTTTCACTAAACCCTCGCCAATTTCATCATTTCACAAGGAAACTTCTCTAAGCTTTTTGAGCAAATCCATCCCTATCCCAACTTTGGTTTTGAGTTCTAAAGTGCTCTTAGGCACTCCCTTGCCTGATTCCATCCATCAACCACCTTCCCTAAGCTTTCCATCACGTTCAACATACATCCTTTTGCTCTCAGCTGTATCCTGTAGGGTTTCAGGGGATCCTGTAGGTTTTTAGGACATCCTGTAGCATCCTGTAGGAACCTTGTTTTGAGGCCGAATTGAGGAAAACGCCTTTAGGAAGATAGCAAAGGGTCCCTACTTATCTCCCAAGCCTTCTGACCATTCACCATCATCTCTAAGCAACTTGCCACATCACCAAAAGAGATTTTCTTTCACACTCTCACATGAAAAAAATACAAAAAGAAAAACATATTTATTTTATTCATTTACATGCACAACAGTAGAAGGTTTGATGGTTTGAATCTGCATGCTTAGGTTAGTAGGATTGCATACATGTTAACTTGGCATTTTTTTGAAGCAAAGCCTCTTAGAAGTTAGTTAGAAAATAGTGTGTTTTAGCATTTGATTTGAGTCTCTTTCCTTGTAATTTCTTTCTTTCAATAGGTTAAGGTTCCATTTCGAACATTTAATTTTCTGCAATTAGTTTAGGACTTAACTTCAATACATACACTCCATTACATCATGACAGCAAAGGAATGACACATTGTATGCTGCACATATAGTGTCGATACCTCTTAAGTTTGTACGAACCCCAGGTTGATAATTAAAGTCGGTAGCCTTGGGAGTTGTAGCATTCTTGTTGCAATATCGAGGCTCATCACTTTTTGGCGTCGTTGTCGGGGAGGTGTCAAAGTATGCATTGATTTCTTCCCTAGTTGATTCATTTATTTTTACTTTTTGCAAGAACAAAAAAATATTTGCATTATGCATATTTCAATTCAAAAATAGAAGAGTGCATTGCATTATTGTTTTCATTCAACCATAACAACAAAAAAAATCTCCAACACCAACCCACCCCCCATTTGATCACGTGGTGTAGTAAGAGCCACATCACCATTCACTTTTGCAGGTAGAAGAAGAAGATGGAAAAGAATGTAGAAGAAATGGATGGAGATGATGACAATGAGGAAGATCCTCTCAGATTTCCCATTCAAGATACTGATGGTAGTGTGCACATGAAGAACATCCCTCCATCTTTTCTTCTAAAATTTCATGGTCTAAGGTTAGAGGATCTGGAAACCTTTCTCTTTGAATTTGAAATTGTTTGTAGATCTTATGGTTACTTATTAAAAGCTCCAAAACTGAGATTGTTTCCGGTAACTTTGAAGGATAGAGCTCTTAAATGGTTCATGAGTTTAGGGACTAATTCAATAAGATCATGGAATGATATGAAAAAGATATTTATAAAAAAATACAAAGATCATGATCTTAAAGAAGAAATCTTTAGAATGAATCAAAGAGAAGATGAGAGCCTTGAGGATCTAATACAAAGGTTCATGTACAATGTTAAGAGGGGAAAAGTACATCATTTAGGATCCGACACACTAAAAACCCTCTTACTAAGAACAATTAGGGATGAATGGATTGATCTCCTTAATCTCATGGGTAGAGGTGATGTATATCCATTATCATATGAGAAAATTTGTGAAACATGCAAACACATATCAAGAGGAAAAGCAAGAGTAGGTAAATCAGCATCAAGATCGGTATGTCAAGCTAAACTTGGAAATTTGTTTGATGACCTTAAAACATAAATTATTAGAAATCTAAATGAACAAGTAGATATGTTAAGAATACAAAATGAGAAAAAAGAAGTTGTTTGTGTTATCCATGAAGAATCACATAATGTTAAATGTTGCTCCTCATTACCAAGGTTGAAGGAAGTTCACCAAGAGGACAATGGAGCAAGTCAATTGCCAATGCAACAATGTTATGTAGCTCCAAGAGGACCATGGCAATCTATTCAGAGTGATATGATGCAAGAGCCTAATTCCCAATTTCAAGGTTATGCATATCCACTTCAAAGTAATTGGAACACACCTTTTCCTTGGCAACATTGGCCATCTCAACTCCAAAACCAATCTTGGCAACAAGGTTGGCAAGGAACTTATTGGGCCATCCACAATATCCTCAATATCCTTCATACCCAACTCCATGTTATCCCTACAATTCACCTCCACCATAACCACAACCCCATCCACATCCATATCAAATATACACTCCCACTCAACTACCTGTACCGCCATTTCCAAACCCACAGATTGAAGTAGTTCAACCCACTTACAATGTTGAGGTACAACACTTCCAAACATGTCCTCTTGAGATCAATGGTATTCAACATAACTCATGAAGAGTATTGCAAAAAAAATATTATCTTGATATCATTTAAGGACCACATTCAGAAGAAGAAAATTCAAATGAGAAGACCACAGAATCATGGGTTGCACTTGATGAAGAGCAGAGATCAAAATTAGAGATCAAGAGAGCTCCCTCATGGTTACCATCAAATCCTCCATATATTCAAGAGGACAATCAACAAAAAGAGGAAGATTTGAAGGTCATGGTAGAAGAAGACATGAAAAATGATCCAAATAAACAAGAAAACCAAGGACATCAAAGCTATATTGAGGTTTGGTTCCAGAAAATCAACAAGATGGAGCATCACTCTCTTCTTCAACTATGCTTGATCCTTTCAAAATCAAATCATTTGGTCTCCAAAATCCAGGTACATGTCAAAGCATACATTTCAAGCCTACACATCATTTTGTCTGTCATCTTGATGTGCACATGGCTCCATTGGAAGTATACTTATACTTGAAAGTGATTTTGTTTTTCAGGTAGGGTAGGGTTAAAAAAAATGAAATATAAGAGGAAAAAATAAAAATCTTAGGTGAAAACATCCTTGGAGGCACCTCAGATTGGCTCATTGATTGAAAACCTTCATGAGACAGTCAATGGGCTGGAAAAAAAGAAAAAAGAGAAAAAGGAAATGATCCTAGGTGAAAACCTCCTTTGAGGCGCCTAGGTAGACCTACTAGTTGAAAACCTCATTGAGGCAGCTAGTAGGCCCAAAAGAAAAAAAAAAGAGAAAATCCTTGCTCCATATATCTCTTTGATGAATGTAGGTGCTCTCCAACATCTACAAGGAAAAACAAACAAGTTGGTACCAAAAGAAAAAATTGGTCAACCATAGTCAAAAGAAGTCAAATTTTGACTTTCTCTTCCTTGCTCAAATGCTCCAACAAGGTCGAGGCCATACCAATCCATCACCCTCATCTATTTCCACCATCCACCCATCATTCTCAAGCTTCTACCATTAAGTTTGCTTGCTGTCCTAAAAAACTAGAGGATGCTCTATTTTACTACAGGATACACAAACACAGAGCAGAAATTTGTTTTTGCCATAACTTGAAAACCATGCATCCATTTTCCAAGTTGTTTCAGGGGGAGATGCTTATGGATGATGGTAACATGCTCAAGCAATTTCAACAAATTCCAGTGTACAACTTTCGAGAAATCAGCTTCCATCAGCTACAACCATTTTTGCATTTTCTCGATATCCATGCATCCATTCAAAAAATTGTTTCATGAGGAGATTCATATGGATGATCATAACATGCCCAAGCCATTTTAGCAAATTCCAGTGCACAGTTTCCAAGAAAGTGGCCTCCATCACCTTCAGCCATTTTTAGTTTTTTCTCGAGATCTGTGCATCCATTGACCAAATTTTTTTATGGGGAGGTGCATAATGATGATGGAAACATGCTTAGAAAGTTCTAGGTCAATCCATTCTACCGTTTGGGAGATATGGACAGAACAAGTCGTTGTCTTGAAAACCTACAGGATCCTACAGGATACAGAACAACACCTACAGGATTGACAGTGAGCAGTTTTAAAAGGGAAAAACAAAGGTTGGCTTCATCAAGCAGTGATAAGGAGGTAGGCTCTGTACTTTCCCACATTTTCCAAGTGAAAAGAATATAGAAAAACTTTCTAGTTTATTGAAAAAGATTGTAGTCTTGGGAATTGTATACACATAATTTTTAAATTTGGAATCAGACATAAACAAACCTCCATCCATCAGAGAAAAATGACAGGGGGAACCCATCAACACAGTGAGGATTCATCAGCACCCTCCTATACTAGAGATATTCACAAGGCACAGTTGGATGGGTTTCTTTGAAAAATTAAGGGGATACGATGATGAAGTAGCCAGAGATTTGCAGTCAGCTTCAACATGGAGATCTAGAGGTCAAAGAAGCTCCTGTAGAGCTTAGCAGCAGCATCAGGATCATCAACATCACTATCCAACATCTGCACATCAGCATCAACTCAGCAGAAGCATGCAGGTCTCTCCAACAACCATCGGGTAGGTACAGGTATGCAATGTTCTTGACCTCTTCTCCTGAGCATATTATAGTTAGAAATTTGTTTTCAAAGCATGAGAGATGATGTTTTATAAGCTAAAGGTGGGTCAAAAGTCTGAGCCACCTTCAACTAGTTAACTGCATCTCACTCATTCACCCATGCAATGTTCAAAAGTCAAATTATGAAGGGTGATGATTTCAAGGAATGAGGACAACGGTTAAAAGAAGAAAATTTTGCGAAGGCCAAGTCACCACAACACTCCAAGCCCTCTATCTACTTCATATTCACTATCTATTCATCATTCATCCATCCCATTTCATTCTTGAAAAAAAAACAAACAAAGCATCCTTTCAATTTTCACAAACCTACACTACTCCCTTTGAGCCCTAGCATCATCATCCAATCCCTCTTCATCATGTCTCATCACTCCCATACAGTTAGAAGACCCTGAAAGAGGAGGAATGACTACTACAGGAAGGCAAAATGTTGCTACAAGAAGGAAGAAATGAACAAATTAATTTAAACCCCAAGATGGCAGAGCTTTTTCAGAGAACTCCAATGCCATTAGGTAGTGATCTAGGCCACAAGAAAGAAGAAGAAGGCAACAAAAGGAAATGAGGCATTCACCATCAAAACAAAACTCAAACTGTAGTGATGAAAACATGTTTTCCAAGAGGTCTCAAATCTCTTTCTAGCTTTTGTCCAAGGCCTAAAAATGGAAAAAATGCATGGGAGTCAAGTTGAGGGCCTGTCCTAGGCTCAGAACATCATTTATGCTTAAAAAGGGTTTCATGTAGTTTTAACAGGGTTCCCTGTAGTTTTGACAAGAATTACTACAGGATGTCCTAGTTCTCATCTAAAATCATTTTGTAGGTGTTAGAGGTGTCCAAATGGAAGAACAAGGTAGCAGAAGGTTGATAAAGATATGGAAGACCTTGCTAAACTGAAAAATATTCAAGAACTCATCTTGAATAAGGGCAAGAAAGCAAGCTAATGGTCTCAAGAAACAATGATTTTTCTTTGCACAAATATGTTTTTGGTCTTGTCCTTATAGAACTTACAGCCAAGATTGTTAATTCACAAGAGAGAGGCCACCAAGGCCATGAATGATGCACAATGAGGTCACTAAGTTGCTCAGAGGATGAACAACACTTTTAGCAGGGGGTATGATGGGTCTCTAAATTAGACATAAATTAAGGCTCATACCTCTAAATTAAACAATAATTTAAAGCCTATGACCATCCTTCAACACATTAAACCTCTCTTTCTACATTAGATAATTTATTTCTAACTTTAATATATTCATTAGGAAGGTTTATGAATAATTGGATATTTGTGCCAAATATTATTTATTTTTTTGGAATATTATGAGAATATTGGGAAAATTATGAAGATTTGGAGGAGGAGATAATTTATGGACTTGTTCCCTACTATAAGAGGATCAATAATAAATAATAAATCAACAAGATATTATGGAATAATGGCACAGATTGTGGAACTCCAATGATTGAGCTAGGAATGTGTTCCCTACCATTTAATGCAGATTCCTAGCGTTAGGGACCAAATCCACTAATCAAGGGATTTTGGTGGGGAAAGCTTCCTCTATTCATGGGGAATGATTCCTAATCATCTTGTATAAGTACCAAGTCGAATTTTCCTCTAGGGAGAGATTTTTCATTAGTGTTCTTGTGTAGAGAACTTGTATTCTTGCAGCTCCATTGTATTTTCTTGCAGTAATGTAATTTTATTGATGAAAATAATGAAGATTGGTGTCATGTTCAACTTCTAACTTCTCCATAGTTCTATGAATTTCCTTGGGCTTGGCCATCCCATGAGACTTAGAGCCCTTTTGTATCATTTTTTTTCCTTCTTTTCGCTGCTTATTCACATGCATCTCTTATTTTTATTTCTTTCTACTTCTGCATTTAGTATTAATGATTTCTTGTTGTAGGATTGAGTTAAATGGTTAATGAAAGTTATTTTGCAGGATCACAAGCATTATTTAATCCTTGGGAAAGCTTTGGAAGTTCATAGTTATCATTGAGCTGCTTGGATTAGTCTTCTTATTCCCAAATCTAAATTTCTGGAACTCCTTTTTGGTAAAGAACAATAAATTTTTGCTATTTTTTAGAGCATGCTAACGAGATCAGATAAGATTGTTTCCCTGTGTTATAGGTGCGATGATCAGATAAGATTGTTTCTGCCTCCAGATTTTGGTTTTTCTTCACTCTCTTCAGCTTTATTCAGGAGTTTTGCTATTTGTTATCTACCACTGTGGAAACTCCCTTCCTTTGCATTATTCAACCTCCATTGTACAAAGAATTGTAAATGTTTTTATGTATTTTTCGCCATTTACAGTTCTCCTTTACAAAGAAGTAGCTTAGTCGAACTGTCGTCTTTTGATTTGGAAGTGTCGCAAGTGTCATTTTCAATCAAAGAAAAGAATCCTACTATTCTTGATGGTCAATTACACTGTTACTCTTGTATTTTGTTTGAATTAATAGTTTTTCAAGTGTCGAAAGCAGTTTTCAATTCAAAATCGCAAAGTGTCGTCATTGTCTTCCTTTCATCTTTTGAAGAGAAAATTGTTAGTACTGTCACTTTGAAAAGATAGTTTAGATTTGTACTTAGCATTATTTTTGTCATTCACATTAAGAAAGCGGAAAACAAATACATGCATGTGCATTTTCATTTAGGCCGCTTGTTGATTTTGATTTAGGACAATGCATCTAGTGTGTGCTCTCTGCTCTATGTTGAAAGAATCTCGCTTCTCTTTCCTTAGGAGCTAGGATTTTCATTGCAAAAAGAAGAATAAACGATTGTTTATCATCTTAGATTGCATTTTAGGAATTGTATATCTACATCACGCGGTGAACCTTAAAGCCAAACTTTTTAAGAAAGATCAACTGTAAAATAAATTCAATGAACATAAAAACGCTTTGGAACCTAACGCACAACATTTAGAAGTCTATGCTAGAGACGTATTCCGGCATCGTAAAGCCTAGTAATTATCGCTTTCATCGTAGGTTGGGTGATTCCTCCTCTTTGAGATGACAAGTGCCAGTACGGACTTGTGCTCCCACGTACCGTCGAGTATATATTGGGAGACCACAATAGGCTATATCATTTATCCTTAGGAAGCTGTGTCTGCCACCCTATCGATCGCAATGCACTGAACACAGCATTCGAGAAGATTGACTACCGTACCGTAAAAAGTATTCTGCAATTTTGCAATTGGTTTGGTAATCCCTCTGTCTAGAT
>APFE031462378.1:27793-51368 GCA_000404065.3 Pinus taeda
ATTTCTAGAGAAGTCTCTTTCGTTCCTTTTCAGACTCCTTAAAGGAAAAAGGTCCATCTGAGCACTTGTCACTTCAGGCTCATTAAAAATCGAAGGCGACTAGAGTCATCTTTTGTTTTTTCTCGACTCTTAAAAATGAAAAAACAAGTTGTGTCAAAGTGTCTAAAATTTATTTTAATCGGAATAACATCACAAGTTCCCTCGTTGGTCTTTAGGTTGAGAAAAATGGAGTCAACCAAGGATTTCCCCTTGGGAGAAATCCTAGTCCTTTCTCCTCTTGGGGAGATGTTGGTGCACCTCATATGGCCACATTGTCCCTTCTAGGACTGACAATCGGTTTGCCAATATGGCTCTTCTCGACCTCTGTCGTTCAAAGCACCGTGATTCCTGAACAATCAAATCAGCAACTAGATGATACTAGAGTTACCCCCCAACCTTCTGCTTCGTTTGTTTCTCCCTCCCCTCCTTCCTCTTCGCTTGGTGAAGCTGGTAAAGCTAAAAACCAAGTAACTGAGAAGAAGAAGAAAGGGAAGGAGAAGGAGAAGAAGAATAAGGAGCCAAAGGAAAAAAGGGGCAACCATGCATCATCTAACGAAAATCCACACACTGCACCGTCCAAACCTAAATCTCCATGTGTCATTTACAAAGGAGACCACTATCATCGAGATTGTCCTTGCATCCCTCAAATCTTAAGGGATTGGTCTCCTCGTTTGCACAATCTGGTGTCGTCAACCTCTGACAATCATGTTGAGAGTACACCGTCAACTAGTGAAAACGAAGTCTCTGGGCAGAAAGGAAAATATAAATTTCCCTGTAGACTGTGTGAAGGCGATCATGCCATCCACCACTGTCCCTTCCTAGACGAAGCTAAAAGAGTCTTGAATAACCGTCCTGCTTCACCGCTACGGTTTCCTCCTGGATACAAGAAACTCTTGCCGAGTCCATCGCTAATTGAAAATTCGACTGACACACATTTGCGGTCGGTCGAAGCATCTATCATTGAAGATAAATCCTCTGAGTCTACACCGGACCAAATTCATTGGGTCGAGATGGCAGTCGACCCAGTTTTGTCTTCGAAAGGTCCATCTTCAGATGATACAGTCACAGAAGAGAATGAGAACGACACCGTTCAAATTATTTTCGTAAACACAGACTCCTATGAACATGGGGGCAATCTACCTGTTCCTTTACCACAGGAAGGAAGTTCTTCAGAGTCGTATCCGGCCGTTTATTCGGTCCCACCTCCGAGCAACCTAGTCATTTCCTTTGACCGGAATCTACTAGGCAAACCCCGTCTACCATCTAATGTACCATTCTGAATCATTGTACAAGCTTACAGAATGGTCATGGTCGGTACTATCATAGATGAAGGGGCTTCTGTGAGTATCCTTTCCTCAACTGCTTGGAAAGCGATTGGTTCACCATCGCTTCTGCCTGAGATGCGAAACCTGACAGGCTTCAACAAAGGAACCAGTCGACCGTTAGGGATCCTTCCAAGTTTGCCTATAACTTTGAGAAGGAAAATCGTTTATCTGAACGTAATGGTAGTCCAAGGACCTCTAGATTACAATCTACTCCTTAGGCGTGACTACATTTATAGCATGGAAGACATTTTCTCCTCACTCTTTCGAGTAATTTGTTTTCCGCATGAAGGTAGAGTGGTCTAGCTCGTAGACTAGCTTTCATTCCCTGGCTCACACATAGCTAGTAGTCAAATTCCATCCCTAACTAATCTTTTCATGCAAGGAATGTCTCATCAATCTCTAGTCCGTCCACCTGATGAGCGCAAGTAATTCGGTGATTGTGACTGAACCCAGGGGGCATGCACCTTGGTCTGCTTCGGCAGAAGAACCCCAGGTATAAGGTGGGTTTCCGCGTAGGAATATGACTAGTCTGACACACCCATCCATTTAGGAAAATGGGATTAGACTGGAATAAGATACCTTCTTCAAAAGGTATGCCTTTCCTGACAGAGCAAATGCTTTGTTTGCAAATTGAAGGGTAACCTGGAAACTCTACTTTGTACGTTAAAAGGTATGCCTTTCCTGAAAGAGCAAGTGCTTTGTTTGAAAATTGAAGGGTAACCTGGAGACTCTACTTCATTATACCTGGGGGCATGCAAACCTTTTTGCATGGAAGTGAAAAGCGACCATTTATTTTCTTAGTTTGTAGATTCTCAACCCTTTAAACTCGTAGGATTGGTCATTCTTAGCTTACATAAAGAAAGGATTCGGAGCAAAGTTTCGAATGGTGCAAGCTCCCTAAAAATTGAACCTATCAATGAGACATCCTTATTATACAACTGGCAGAAGTAGTTTTACGCAAAGTTCAAGCTCGTTAAAAATCAAACCTAAGCAATGAGCACATGTTCCACCAGAGTTTAAGCTCATTAAAAAATGAACCAACCTCAGGTAAATAACCATTGTGAATGCATTATCATCAACTTTTGAGCCTTGGTTGTGTTCTTACCATCACCTCCACTCTGTTTTAGCCGATCATACGCCTCCATTTGATTGTTTACCCTTTTGAGGAACAGCGGCGACGAGTGATTCTGTTAGCCATCCTCATAACATTGTCGTGATTGGAAAATTCCAAACATTACCTTGAACCAGCTGCTGCCCAAAAATATCACTCGTTCCTCAAAAACGAGTCTCCTTTAAGCTCTTTTCATCTTACTCATAAAATATGAAAAGATTGCCGAGTAATTGGCCTCTCCAGCTCGTTAAAGCTATCGGAAGTGCTATCCCTCCTCTAGATTTTAATCTTTTTGGACCTGATGGATTATTACATAAAAAGGTCGAGTGCTTGTCTTGTTCGGCTCATTAAAATTATCGAAAATTCATCCCTTTCGTATTATTTTATACTTTTTCGAACTTAAGGGATTATATGATGAAAAAGGATTACTGGAGTTTCCTTTCCGTCCCTTTTCACACTCTCTAAAATTGAAAAAGGACCAAGTTGTCTTTGTCGTTAAACTCGTTAAAACCAATAGCGACAAACTTGTCCATGCAGACAAGAACGAGTTTCACTGTTGCTAGGCTCATTAAAACATAGCGACGGGTTTGCCCAAAGGGAAAATTATAGAACAAGCATATGTTATCCTCCTCAAGCTTGACAAAAATAAAGAGGTACTCGTCAGCAATGACTGGGGAAAAATTGGGAAGAAAACTTGAAGAAACTTTATTAGTAGCAAGTCTCTCTTGAACATGACACTTTCACTCCATCACCATGATTGAGTCGGGTTGGGTTATTCCGTTCACCAGTCATATCACCATTGGTCCACCATACCATCGATTTTTGGGGTTAACGCTACTAATCCATTTCAGTGTCGCCGATATGTTCAAGAGAAGTCGCTCAGAGAATTCACCAACCCAGCTTGTGTCTCATCTGCTGCAATACCTTCACCCTTCATTCTTTCATGACCGCCACCCTGAACCCTGTATCATCAGATCTTTTTCACCTCCACAAAATCATTTGCTCGGTTCTGTGTCATAGATGTGGGATTCATTAAGGCCCTCCTACGATGGGTCACTTCTTGTTGACGACAGCTCATTATCCAAGAAGTCGACATAGGAACAACCCTTTCAGTACTTTGAAGCTTGCATGCCGCAATGGCAAGTTTCTCACTTCCGGCGACAGGTTTACATCAATGGCCTTCGACCGAAAGATTTTGCGTGGTGTTCGACGCCAATTCCCATTTTCACACCACGTGAATTGTATTGTCGTACCTTGAGGGTCATCATCATTATCGGTGATTCCTCTTGCGCCTATTAATAGCTTACATTATTGGCTAGTAATCAGGCGATGTCTTTCCATGTTCGACTCCATAACATTTTTTCACATGAATCGACTTGTACTTCAGGCGAAGATTGAACAAGTTTGAAGACCCCAGATCTAGTTTCATCCATCCGGGCTGCGATATATTCAGGAAAATAAAGACATCAAATGTACATCGTTGTTGCACAGATGATCATCCAAATCAAAGGATGATGACTCTATCAGAATCATCAGTCTGCCATACAGACGGTTGTCTATCCTATGTACATGAAAATGAATTTATAAAGCTGAGCATGGGAATGCTCGCCTCAGCTAGATCATGAAAATATTATGAAGATAGTGTATTGTATTGTATCTTATTACAAGTCGCCTCCGATTCGAAAAACCTCGGATCCTCATGATAAAGCATTTCACCCGACATCAAAAGATTTACGACCTCATGCTTTAGGGGGCAACTGTTATAGACATATTTGGGCACTGCAACCCCAATCATGTATGTCCATAAACCAAGGGCTTCTGAGTCCCTAAAAGTGTTGTTTCACACCCTAAAGGAACAAGGTCAGCTGATGACATCATCTCCCAGAAGTTCTCCATGGAAAACTACTCAGAACTAGTAAAAACTGGACCATACAGACTGCTCAGTGCTAAGGGTGCGATGCATCTCACCTGCCACATGCAAAAAGTGTGATGCATACTGAAAAGCCCTTCTGTAGGATGCGATGGGCAAGAGTAGACAACTGGCAGAGACAGTTTGCAAGGTGGATGATCATGGAATCTTCCAGAAACTTCTCTTGTGACACTTGCCTCTCTGAATTCGCCCAGGGATGAGTAAAAGACCATGAATCTCCAAGTGGAACCAAGAACTATCAAAGAGAGGACACTAATCAAAATCCCAGAAGCTGACTCACCCCCCTGTAAACATCTGTATATGGATCCCTCATCCCAGAGATCCAGAGGCTGGAATTTTGTATCTTGTAAGGAAATTTTGTTGGTTTCCTAGTGGAACATCATAGTGTTGGGTGATCTAAGCTTTTCATGAGGTGAAGAAGGGTTTTCATGCTAGGAGGATGATGCTAGGTCAGATCAATGGTTTGTAATCCTCTCTTCTATTCTTTCTATCAATAAAGCTATTTTCCTCCACATTCTTGTATGTTTCATGATATATGCATTTGTGTGGTCAATATATATATGGTCCTATATTGTTTATGATTGTAGATACCAGTACTTTGAAGGTATTATGCTGCTTTGACTTTACAGGTACTCTTTGAAGCGGGGTAAGCAAGGAAGGAGCGGCAAAGATCTGTCAGAGGGGAGAAGGAATCGGCAAGGAACCAAGCGAAAGATTGAGGTTGGTATTTTTTGCTCCTCTCCTATCTACTTCTCATAAAGGAAAATGAAAGTAACTTTAGTTTGTTTGTTTCTAAGATAACTACCCGTCTTAGTGGGACTAGCAACTCTACATGGACACTAGATTTCCTGATAACAATGGTCAGTTGCTAATTGACATGAGCGTTCCTTATGTCAATCAAGGACAAATGGTTAGTTCTGTGACAGGGGAGAATCCTCAAGGAGGTCCCAAGCAATCCATGGGGGCACCCTATTCACAAATTAAAATGAGTCAAGGGAGCACCACTTGTCCTGGGGGAAATTCTATACCCCAGTATCAAAATCCCCATGGAGATCCACACTACAACGCCATACCTCAAGGCAACTACTATACCACGCAACCCATGTATAATATTGGGACTCAAACGATGAGAGGAGCGCAAGCCTCCTCAAGTCAATTTCCATCACCTTGGTCTGATTCGAGGGCACCACACTCTCTACCTTTCTTCTAATGTTGGATATACCCAACTTGTACAAACTCACAAACGACCCCATCTACCACAACATACTTTGGCTGTCGATCTCACATAAGATACCAACGGACATCCCCAAGTTCGAAGGAAAGAAAGGAGAGGATCTGAGCACCCATATCACCACCTACCA
The DNA here is from genome assembly GCA_000404065.3 of Pinus taeda. Lineage (NCBI taxonomy): Eukaryota > Viridiplantae > Streptophyta > Pinopsida > Pinales > Pinaceae > Pinus > Pinus taeda. The sequence goes on from APFE031462378.1 coordinate 33,560, forward strand.
TCTTTGGTGTGTTTCAAACTCCATGGTGGATGACAGTTTCCGGTTGCGTCTTTTTCCCCGCACCCTCACTGGAAACGCAACTAAATGGTACATTGAGTTACCACACGCGTCAGTAAACACCTTCGACGCTTTAGCGATGGAATTCCTAAAGCACTTCCAGCTACCCATCCACTATGAGACTGGGACAGAGCTCCTCACTTCATTACGACAGGATACCACCACCCACATCTCCGATCATATACATGAATGGAGACATAGGCGGACGTTAGTCAAAGCTCCCCTCCCAGACTATCTCTTCGCAGACTAGTTCTGCAAGTCCTTATTCTCGCAAATCGCTAAAGATGTCTCTTTAGGTGGTGCGGTCACAGAAGACCAATTCATATGTCGTGCCGAGCACTTAGATCTGATATATTCGCAATCTGGCACTCTTTATGACGTAATCCCCAATGCCCCTCGTAACTCCAATTTCTCTGCTACTCAACACCCTGGAGTGCATGTCGACGGGATTGTCGGCGCAACCTCTGGGGCCGCTATAAAACAAATCAATGGTCACATTGCCTAGATGATAGTGGACCCCTCTACCAAATCTACTGCTTTTCCTACCACTGTGATAAACTCTGTGCAGTCTACGCAAAAACCCGGTGGTAAGAACAAGAAGAATAAGAAAAAGGCTGCTCCTTCTGAGGAGTAGTCAACAAAGCAGCCAAACCTAAAGCAGAAGGTCGATGCGCCTCCTGATGATGAAAAGGATAAACCCACCACATTTCCCTACAAAATCTGTGCTGAAGACCACATGACCTATCGTTGTCCGAGTCTTCAGGAATGCACAGAATACATTGCTAAAAAGGATACTGGCCAGACCCCCGCTATCCTCAAAAATCCTTTTCCCACTCAACAACAGCAAAACCTTATTGCAAACCAACCCCAACCCATGCAAGGGGGCAATGATGGTTCACAACATCCTTTAGTTGGTGAAGGATCTTCTACAGTTTACACATTTAAAATGGTAGATCTATAAACACGAGCCAAATCATATGGAGCTCCTGCCCCTCATGCAGAGGAACCTTCCTCAAGTCAAAACCCACCGCCGCCCAATGATTTGCATATCGAAAGGCCAGTTGTTGACCTTGTAATTCACCCCCCAAAGGGGCACTTCGACGCACAACGCACAATACATCTGCACGTGCCGCCCAAAACTACAACATTGTGGAAGACTTGGCGCAAGCGCCGTTGGCTATGTCGGTGCTCAAAGTATTACAAGCATGCGCAGCACAAAGGAAAGATTTGCTTTCAGCTATTGGTGGTAGCGACCCACAGGATTCCATGCTTGCAATTTTCGACATGGAAAAGTGTAAACCTCCCATTTCTCACCAACTTGCATTTCAAGTGCAATTTTTTTCGGAAGGTAAAAGTATACACAGAACTGTCATTGACGAAGGTGCTTCTACCTACGTCATGTCGGCTTCATGTTGTCTCGGCCTGGGTTCTCCAACCCTATCCCCACCGTCAAACTCCCTTACAACTTTCGACGGCCACATTTTCATCCCAAAAGGTTACCTAGCTAGCTAACCCATCACTTTGTATGGCAAAACGGTAATGGTGGACATAGAAGTTGTAGATAAAAAACTCGACTATAATCTCTTGCTGGGTTGCAGTTGGACATATGCCATGACGACCATCGTATCTACTGTATTTCACATCATCCTATTTCCATTGGATGGAAAGGTAGTTACAGTAGATCAGTTGTCTTTCTGCACCCCTGATTATTCACCATTACCAAGTAGCTTTGTACCCCTAATAGGTGGTGTACCTGACTCTTACGTTAGTATCGGTACTGGTCTACTGAAGGCTTCTTCCCTGATGGGTTGTTTCCATCTTCAGCCCCCCAAGGTTTCATAGACGGTCAACATGCTTTCATCTATTCCTCATGAATAGACTGATCCATGGATCCTACCGGCTCCTTCAGACATTGACACTTACGGGGAAAAAATGTCGTTGTCAACAGCTGAATTGGCCTACCAAGCCATTCAATCTACATCCGAGTCTCCAGTCACTTTGGTCATGGCCAACAGTACCACCACCCCTCCCATAATTGCTCCTTGTTTCGATCCCCTCAATCAAGTCCTACCTAAGGACGAATCTATTAGAGAGATCATGAGTTTAGAAGAGCGACCTTGGGAGGACTCGCACCATCGTGTTTCGATATCTGATTCGGACATGATGCCTCTTCAAATCCTGTCACTTGACGCACATGAAATCGTTTCCTCACCATATATGACTATCCAAACTTTGGACTCGGAGGGAAACATGGGCAATATTTCAAAAACATTGGTCATCGATATTTCAGTCAAGACAGGTGTCATGGAAAACATAGAGATTGGAGCCTCGTAATCCTGAGGAAATTGTGAGCTTCACCTACCCTTTTAAGGATTTCTGCAATGTTTTCCCTTTTTATGAGGAAATGCATTGCATATACCCTTCTATTGTCAAGCATAAGACCAAGGAAGATCGAGCATTCTTTTTATGGTCTTTTTCTTGCTCGTTAATTTGAAAAAACCTCAAGTCTCCTTCTTCGGGTTCATTAAATTACCACGAAGAAGATCGAGCATTCTTTTTCCGATATTTTTCTTGCTCGTTAATCTGAAAAATCCTCGAGTCTCCTTCTTCGGTCTCGTTAAACTACCACGAAGGAGATCGATCATTCTTTTTATGGTATTTTTCTTGCTTGTTAATCTGAAAAACCTCAAGTCTCCTTCTTTGAGCTCGTTAAACTACTACAAAGAAGATATGAGCCTATTCTTTTATGGGATTTTTTGTCGCTCTAAAAACTGAAAAATCCTCGAGTTTCTCATCATTGGACTCGTTAAACATATACAAAGATGGTATGAGCAACTCTTTTTCGCTCTTTTTCTAGCTCATTAAACTGAAAAATACCATTAGAGCATTCTTTTTAGGCACTTTTTTCTCACTCATTAAACTGAAAAAAAAAAAAAAAATAAATAATAATAATAATAATAAAAATAAAAATAAATAAATAAATAAATCCTCGAGTTTTGTCTTTAGGCTAATTAAACATTTATAAAGATGACCCAAGCATTCTTTTAGGTACTTTTCTCGCTCGTTAAACTGAAAAATCCCGAATTTTTGTCACCGGGCTCATTAAAAATATACGGCAGCAACAAGTGCACTTGCTTTTTTGGGACCATTTCTCGCTCTTAAAATGAAAAAAATCCCCGAGTTTTTTCCCTCCTTCGGGCTCGTTAAATCTACAAAGGAGGAATGAGCAGTTATTTTACCTCTTTTTCCTCGCTCACTAAACTTAAAAAGATACCTTGAGTTTTCTTCATTTGACTCATTAAAATTTGATGAAGGTATTGAGTTTATCGTCGTGTGACTCATTAAAAATTCACGACGAAAAACGAGTTTAGTCCGTCTCCTCGTACTCGTAACAAAATGAGGTCGACATCTATTGAACATAGGTTTCTCTTTATCCGGATTCAATAAATTAACTCATGGAAAAGTAATCGATACGGGTATACTATTAACCTTTTGTCGCACCTGGTTAACAACTATGACAATGGGACCACCATGGAGTCATTCTTTACGATCTTTTTAGACTTTATAAATATGAAAAGACCACCGAATTGTCTAGTCTGGACTCTTTAAATTTCACAGACAAGATATAGAGTCACTCTTTTTACGATCCTTTTCATACTCTTAAAACATGAAAAGATCGACGAGTTTGTCTGTCTGGACTCATTAAACTAATTAGATAGGGCATAGAGTCGTTCTTTTTGCGGTCCTTTTCAGACTCTTAAAATATAAAAAGATAGATGAGTTTACCCGTCTGGACTCGCTAAACTAATTAGATGGGGAAAGTGGACAATACAACTGCATTTAGTATTAGAAAGCATGGTTTGGCAGCAGTCGTTCCCTTGAACATGGCACTCCCTCAGACAAACCTTCCTTGTGGTGGCCTCTCAATATGAATCCTACCATCCTATGAGTTTAGCCTATATACCCCGATGTTCTTGCATCTCTATTTCCTAACACTCTTTGGTGTTCATGAGTCTAGTGTTGCATGGTTAAAACCGTTGTCGTGCCTTCTATTGTTCAAGGGTTAACCTTTTGTTTCCTCCATCAACCCATCAAGCATATCCTTTCATCATGCCCTCCATTGTTTAGACCCAATGCTCAAACAATTCCTCAAAAAGCAAAGCATTCCTGTCCCGTTTCGGGTCGATTGATGTGGGACACATTATTTCATACCTTTCGAAAGGTATCTTCCTATTGACTTCAACACTCTATCTAGGAAGACAACCCAAAAACACATTCAGTGCCTTGGTACTTGTAGACATCAGTGGCAGGTTGCCTTGTGTTTGATTAGGGGTTCTCATTATTGGCTCTTGATTAAGCGGTTCTACGGGTGTTCGACGACAGAAACATCTTTCGCACTCATTAGATTATACTGTGAATCTTGGAGACCATCACCATTATTGGTGGCCTTCCTCGCATCTGTTAACGGTCTCCATTATTGACTGGTAATCAGATGATTTCATGCATCTTCAACATCAACGCATATATTCACATGTATTTATCTATGCTGTTTGGTGAAGCGGAAATCAAGAACTTGGGTAGAGGCTTGCATCGCTTAGCCTTGTTTCCTCTCCCAAGTTGCGTATATTGTTTTTTGGAGATGGATTATCAGGATGATTCTATTATGACACTGGATCCGCATTGTGCTTATCGGCGGCCAACATCATCATATCTCTTTGGAGAAAAATCACTCTGACATAGCTACTGAGGATGGTAATGCCCGACTCAAGGCATGATTTTAGTAGTTTTATATATATGTGTTGTATCAGGTTTCCTCTACCACCCGAAGCTCCGATCTTCTCTCTCTTTTGGAAGGAAAATTACAGTTAAGTATTTTGGCCATCGTTGTAGCCTCTGATCTCATACTTTTGGGGGCATCTGTTATACAACAAACTGAACCCCTCATCAATTCAGAGGGGAAAGACATGATATCTGAAGCAAAGACCAAAATCACATGCCTTGTTTCCACACTAACGCTAGCTATACACTGACAACGTGCTTTATAAAGCTTCTTTGCAAGCCTAAGGGTGCATTAGTGACCCTACTAACTCAAGTTGCTAGTATGGGAACAACATTAGTGAATCATAGTGAAGTTCTAAGGGTCAAAGGAACGAATTGACTCATAAATATCTAGATATTTGTTCCTAAAATTACTCAAGAAAAGCAAGGAAACATCCAAATTCGACCTATTTGGAGGATTTCTAATCCTAGAGAAGGAGGCAAATGGGAAAGAGCTGAAAAGCATGGAAACTTCATTGCTTTTACCCTAGGGAACTCAAGGAGGAACTTGGCAACCCTAACTCAATTGCTACATAAGAAAAGCTAGGGCTATCGTGATAGAGGTTAGAGAATTTGAAAGGATAGCATACTTGACTGTTGAGCAATGTCTCAAATCATAAGAAGTTGGCAAGAAGGGAGAGAGAGAGAGAAGCTGGAGGGGTAAAGGAAGGTTGATGCAACAGATGGTTGTAATCACTCTTCCAACATTAATATAGAACTACAGTTGTATTGTCTACTCCGTGGTGTTGGTATTATCATTCATTCAGTTGTTTGTCCAATACCTTTTAGCATGAGTAGCTTAGTTATGTGTAACTAGATGTTATTTTATGTATTCATGTATTAGTTATCAGAGTTGTATGCTATGATTATGCTTGTCTCTTCTATGTGCAGGACTTGATCTGGAGCCGACTCAGGGGACTTCCGCCTAGCTGCATTGTGCTCTCCAACAAATCTACACGGCGGCTTGAGGTAATCTATTTCTTCTACTTTGATAATTAGTTATTGTTTATGAACATGCATGTAACTTTGTGACAGTTGCAGATAATCTTACAGTCTGCCGAAGGTACCGGGAAGACCTTTGAGGGTATCTTCATTCTCCATACACCGTGCATTTTATGCTATAGCACCTCCATTATATTTTAACCTTGGTCCCACTCTATTGAACCCGCACATTATACTTTTAACACTGCTTTTTTCATTAAATAATTACAAATCACTTGTAATTAATCCCCAGGCCTCGCTAATCTCCACCCGATTGCCCTCCGTGCAGCTTTACCGCGCGATAGCCGTTAAATCTTTCACTCCCAGATCTAATGACCCACAGCCATATCGCGTGCTCCCGATCTCCGAACTTTATTGGCCCGAGAGCACGCGAGATTCGTGGTTTTGCTTGGCCCCTTGCAGTTATGTGACAACTTTACGTTAAGTTGCGTGCTCTCCAAAAAATACCACCCTTCACTCAAAAGCGGTGCGATGGCCTCCGAAACCGCCTCCCCGTGTAGGTCAAAACCATCCACTATTCACTTATCAAATTTTGTGCAAATTTTAAACTTTACTCGTTAAAACGTTGAAGACCCTCATTTTTGCTCTTCTCGCCCATTTACACAGTCAAACCTACCTAACCCTTCCTGCGCCACCCTGAACATCTGCAACTCAATTCAACCACCAATTACCTTCCGAACACTGCTAGGACTCCGTCCACAGACTTCCTTGTTCCCTCAAACCATTATCTCCTCCCTGCAAACCTGTGTTCTTATTAACTATTGGTTTATTTTTGCAGGTGATCATATAAAACCTATTTGTCCTGAATTCTTAGGAAATGTATCCGAATGGTTTTCCTCAACAGAAAATTCCATACAGCAGCGAAGCAGAAGAAATCATTTACACAGTAAATATTAAAACAGACAATTTACACAGTAAATGTTAAAACAGAGGCAAATAAAGAAATACAGATAAAAGACAAATAGCTAAAGTCTATAAGATGAAAGGCCATCATTAAATATGACATCCAGTGTGAAAATCAAACAACATTCAGCTTTTGGAGGAACAGTCAGCCCACTTCAACAATTTTTAGTTTTTTCAACAATAGGCACCAACAACACAGCATCAAAATAGTGCTAGATCAACTAGCAGCCTTTATTTTGATCACCTATTTTTGTAAGAACGATTTAGGGTATTTTCTTAGTTCTATTGTTGCATAGATAACTCTCTTCACGAGTTATTAGGGGTTTCACCCTTCATGAAGCATTTCTAAACATTTGATGTACTTGACTTTTCTGGAACCTTAATACAAAGCAAAGGATTCTGAATTCTGTTTTACACAGTTTGTGTTTCTTGTAAGTTTTTCCAGTATTACTCATTATGTTTTTCTTCATATTCTTATGTCTTACAAAGATAACCAAGTAGGAATAATTGTGTTTGAATATATTCCTATAAGCTTCTAAAGTGATAATCTATAAAGAGAATGAATTAATGGATGGTCTATTTAATTAATTCCCTATGAATCAATAAAGCATCAACATCTTTTGTAAGCTTCAACATATTCTCTTAAACCTTCTGAACATAAGTCAGAGATTTTCATACTTATGATTATTTAATTTTCAATTTGAAAACTGTGATAATCATATTATTTTTTGTTTATGCTCACCACCATACAAGCTATTTCACTGTGTGAAATTTTATAGCAGCCCTCTGCTTTGGTATTAATATTATTCAAAAGATTAGGCATTATAGTGTTTCATTCATTGGTCCTCCAAATTAAAACAAAACCCCCAAAACAATTATCTCAGATGCTCTAGCATGATAGTTGACCATTATCATCTTAGAGGTACAACACATCCCTTGGTGGCTTTTGTTATTCTGTTACTTTTATTGATGATGCAACCAGAAAAACCTAGATTTATTTATTCGAAATAAATATGATGTATTTTAAACTTTCAAGAAATGGAAAGCTTTGGTTGAAATGAGACAGGAAAAAGGTTGAAGGGTATCAGATCAGACAATGGAAGTGAATATTGCAACAAAGAGTTTGATAGGTATTGTTTAGATAATGGAATTCATAGAGAGAAGACAGTTCTAGGAACACCACAAGAAAATGGTGTGTTAGAAAGGATGGACAGGACAATCATGGAGCGTGCAAGGTGCATGAGATTGCATGCAAAATTTCCTTTACAATTTTGGGCAGATGTTGTAGATACTGTGTTTTGGGCAAATTTAGAGTTTCTTCAAATGCCTAACCCTCTAGACCTACTAGCTAGTCTAGAAACAACAGACAAAGTAATTCGTCGCTTTTCCTATAGTTAACAGATAAGAGAAAGAAGAACAAAGGTACCAACCTGTAACTTTCGCTCAATCCCTCTCTCCTTTGACTGACTTCGCCACTCCTTTCCGTACTTAACTCACTTGGAAAGTACCTGCACACAAGCCGAGACAAAAACCCATCAAAGCATACAATAATGATGATCTATTAACTAAACATATCATTGAATCAAGAATACGATATACATCATATATAAACACATGAAAAGAAAAAGATGAGAATTTTTTATTAATAGAAGGAAAAATTACAACCCATGTAGATGCATGCTCGATTCAGTGTCATCCTTCCAGCTTCAAACCCTTCTCTCCTCATGAAGTAACAATTTGACATCATCACAATACTCTTGTAAATCTCACTCAAACAACATTTCCTTAGCTCAAGAAGTTCCAACCTAGACCAGCCTTTGAATGCTTGGACAATTTATAGCTGAATGGAGGAGGTTAAGCCATTAATGGCCCTCATTAAGGCTTTGCCAAAATTGGGAAGTGGTTCCATGGAGGAAGGGATAATGGATTAAGGTTCATTCATCCTCTTCCTCATCCAAAAGTGAGCTCAATCCATCTGGAAACTTCCAGAAGCATCCATTGGATGAGGAATCCAATGGATTCATTTCAAAAATTCGATGAATCTCGCTCAATGCAGGTGAAACAAAGGCTAGGTGCGATGCATAGCACCCAGATAGTGTAGTTCCTACAATGCATTATAGCCTGATAAAGAGCCACCTGCGTTGATCTCTCTAGGGGCATTTTTTGGATGAATGGTGACATGGAAACTCTTAGGAAGAAAGCATGATGTAGGTTGAATTCATTAGGGAATGAAAACACCTGAATTAGGGATTGATGGACCCTAATAATACGGATCTGGAAGCTGGGGTTGATGTGCCCAAATTGACCTGTAACAGTTTCCCCCAAAAGCATGAAGTCGAAAATAAACATGTCGAGTGAGATGATTTACCACTTGGAGAGAAGATTTCGAAGTGGAAGGTGACCTGCATCAATTACAATACAAATATCATGATACTTTGATTTTTTCTCACAATTTTTAGCTGAGGGAAGGCATACCCATGCTCAGCTTTATAAACTTTCATTACATGTACAAATTTAGTCGTCTACAGATATAGACCCATGAATGGATGACCATGAATGTAAGGCCATTTGTACATTTGATATAGTACTCCTGAAAAATATATCGCAGCCCAGATGGGTGAAACTAGATCCGAGGTCTTCAATCTCGTCCAATCTTTCACTCAAGTACAAGTCTAACCATGTGAATAGATGATCTGATGACGAACATGGAGAGGAATCGTCTGATTACCATCCAATGATGTAAGCCGTTAACAGACGCGAGAGGAATTTCCGATAATGATAATGACCCTCAAGGCACTGTAGTACATTTCGCAAGGTGTGAATAAATGATTTGATGTCAAACACCATACGAAGTCTTTCGTTCAAAGGCCAATTATGTCAACCTATCGCCGGAAGCGAGAAACCTAAAATTGATGTATGCGAGCCTTAAGGTATTGAAGGGGTGTTTCTAAGTGAACTTATTGGATGATGTGCTGATGTCGATAAGAAGTGACTCGTCATAGGTGGGCCTTGATGTATCCTACATCAACGACACGAAACAAGATAATGATTTTGGAGATGAAACATTGACTGACGACACAAGGTTCAAGAATGGCGGGCATGAAAATGAAGGTTTACAGTATTGTAAAGGATGAAGTTTTGAACTAAATGACTTCTCTTGAACATATTGGCGACACTGAAGTGAATTGGTAGCATTGACCCAAAACAAAGTGATGGATGGTATGATAGACCAACGATGTGATAACCATCAAGCTGAATGACCCAACCCACATAGTCACGGTGATGAGAAGAAAGTGTCATGTTCAAGAGTGACCTGCTACCATAAAGTGTTCCTAGCTTTTTCCCATTTTCTCCAATCATTTATGACCAGTACCTCTTTATTTTTAATCGAGCTTGAGGAGGATAACATATGATTGTTGTATAATTCCACCCTTCAGGTGAATCCATCACTCTTTGATGTTTTAATGAGTCTAGCGAAGGTGAAACTCAGTCTTGTCTAGATGGACAAGTTTTTCGCTAATTGATGTTTTTAACGAGTTTAATGACAAAGATAAGTCGGTCCTTTTCACATTTAGAGAGTCTGAAAAGGGACTAAAGAAAACTCCACCAGTTCTTTTTCGTACATTTGTCTCTCAAGTCTGAAAAAGCATAAAACAATACAAGAGAGAACCTATTGATCATGTTTGATCAGCGTGTACTTTTTCGTAGTTAATCTATCTCAGCCCGAAGAAGGGGTAAAACTATACTGAGTAGATATCGATTCTAATCCATTAACGAGCTAGAAACGACAAGTGCTCAACAATCTTTTCATGTTTAGAGAGTATGAAAACAGCTTAAAGAGGACTCCATTTTGAGGAATGACTGGTGTCTAGGGTAGCAACTAGTTCCGATGATGTTGGAACTTCTCAAAACATGTTGATTTGTGTGAAGAGGTTGGATAATAAGACCACTCATTACAACTGTTCCTCAAAAAGGGTAAAACAACCAAGTGAAAGCGTATGATCGACCAAAGAGATGGTTGTGATGGAATGAAACAACCAAGGCTCATCTGATAGAAAAGGCCAATAGAATGGCAATCACAAGGGTTAAAAATGGAAATGGGTTCATTTTTAGACAAGCTTGAACCATAGGGAACTGTGCTTGGATTCAGTTTCATGTTTACACAAGCTTGCAATGAAAAAACTATGCTTGGATTCAATTTCATTTTTACACAAGCTCTAAACAAAAAACTATGCTTGGATGTGGTTTGCGTGCCCCCAGCATGATTAAAGGGAGAGTCTCCTGTAACTAGATGAAAGTCACTACGGTGAAGCAGGATGGTTATCCAACACCTTTTGGCATCGTCTAGATAGACAAAGGTGAATGGGGTGATTCCCTTCACATAACCTACAGGGAAACTTAACTTTACCACTAGGTGCATGCCCCCCAAGCTTCATTACGTTCACCTAAGTAGACTACTCATGGCTATCAAGTGGATGGAATGAAGGTTCTTTTACGAGATCAAGTGAAAGACTCGATTGGGATTTTATGAGATCTACTCAAGAACTCGACTTGGAACTTTGCTCCAAGGGACCTTGTTTCATTTTTTGAAGAGCTTGACACAAGACAAGGAACTATGCTCATACTCCTTCTTTCATTTTTTAACGAGGTTGACACAAGACAACGAACTATCCTCGGAAACATGTTTCATTTTTTAATGAGGTTGACACAGTAAAAGAAATATCCTCATATTCAATCACAACTCATAAGAGGTCATGAAAGTGAGATATGGTTCCAATTCCCCCTATACATGATGTAAAAAATCATTGAATTGATCGTTAATCGACGTAGGTATGGAACAGGTTGCCACATAATTAACCTGTGGCGGGGATGATACCATTGGTACAAAAGGACCAATTAGGGAAGATGGTTGACTAGGAGCCATATTTGGACCAGGAAACAAAAGTTGGTCAACGATGACAATTCTGCCTTCATGTAGGAAACAAATCACTCCAAAGAGTGTTGAAACAATAGCTCCCATGTCATAAACATAGTCGCGCCCAAGAAGTAAATTATAATTTGAAGGGCCTGGGACTACCATCACATTCAGATAAATGATTTTTCCTCCCAAAGTAATGGGTAACTGAGGGAGGATCCCTAACGGTTGACTCATTCCTCTGTTAAAATCCAACAGATTCTGTGTAACTGGCACAAGTGGCAGTGAACCGAGTGCTTGCCAAGCAGTTGAGGAAAGGATACTCACAGATGCACCTCTATCTATAATAGTGCCCGATACAATCATATTACAAACTTGTACTATGATTTGGAAAGGCACATAATAAGGAAGAAGAAATCTTGCCCGTCGATTCCAATCAAAGGAAGTGACTAGACTACTTGGAGGGGGTACCGTAGAAACGGGAGGATTAACCCCTTGAGTTACGAGAATGGGAGAATTTTCCTCCTGTCTTGATGGAATAGGAGGGCTGCCCCCAAGTTCATTAGAATCTGAAGAAACGAAAAGAACCTGAGTGGTATCATTTTCACTCTCTTCGGGAAAGGTACTATTTTCTGAAGGTGAAATCGGGTCAACTGTTACCTCGACCTGTTGATTTGGGTCGAGTATAGACTCAGAGGATTCACTTTCAGAGAGAGTGGTTTCGACCGATGGTAGATTTTGGTTAGTCAATTCATCAACTGGTGAAGGATTTAGGGAGATTTTCTTGTAATCGGATGGAAGTCGCTGCGGTGAAGCGGGATGGTTATCCGACACTTTTTTGGATTCATCCAGATAGGGACAAAGGTGAATGGGGTGATTCCCTTTACATAACCTACAGGGAAACTTGAATTTTCCCTTATTTCCATGATCTTTACTGTCATTAGTTGATGGTGTGTCACCAACATGATCTCCAAAAGTTGATGACACCAGAAGATGTGAACGGGAAGACCATTCTTCTAAGATCTGAGGAATATCAGGACAATTTTGAAGAAGATGGTCTCCCGCACAAAGTTTGCATGGATATCGAACTTTGTGAGGCTTGACAGATGGTTTCTCCTCTGATGTTGCATTCAAAGCAATGGTTGCTTGGTTTTCCCTCTGCTGAATTTTCTTCTTCTTCTTCTTCTTCCCTTTCTTCTTCTTCTTAGCCACCTGGTTACTAGTACCAATACTTTCACCAGGCAAAGAGGAAGAAGGGGAGGAAGAAACAACTGAGGAACAAAGCAAAGGGTCAACTTTAGGATCAACTAGAGGTTGATTTTGTCCAGTTGGAGGTGTATTCGATTGCGGAGAAATCATGACATTTTGAACCAAGGAGGTTGAAAACAACCATACTCACAAGCCAATGGTAAATCCTAGACGAGACAATGTAGCCATATAAGGAGCACCAATATTTCCAAAAGGAGGAAAAGGACTAGGATTCCCATCAAAAGGAATTCCTTCATCGACGGACTCCAGATTTGTCACCATATGTTTCAACCTAGGATCAACTAAGGAGCGAGTGTGGAGGATGTTATCCACGGTCAATTAATTTTTATTACACTATAGCACAACTTTGCTTTTTCATTTTTAAAGAGTCGAGAAAAAACAAAAGATGCCTCTAGTCGCCTTCGATGTTTAATGAGCCTGAAGGGACAAGTGCTCAGATGATCATTTTACTTTTAAAGAGTCGAAAAGAAACAAAAGTGATTGCTCTGGAGATTCTAGACAAGAGGGTTTACCAGAAAAATCGCAAAACCGAAATATACACCTTGGTGATAAATGAAAGAGAAATGACCAAGGACTTTACGTACGACAGTCAATCTTCCCGAATGTTGTGTTCGGTGCGTTGCGATTGGCAAGGCGGCAGACTTGGCTTCCTAAGGATAAAGGATTTCAACCTATTGGGATCTCCCACTATATACTCGATGGTACAAGGAGCACAAGTCCGTACTAGTACTTATTGAATCAGAGAGGAGAAATCACCCAACCTCAAATGAAAACAGCAACCACTAGGTTTAAATACGTTGGAACATGTCTCTAGCCTAGACCTTTAGATGTTTGCATTAAGTTCCAATGCGTTATTAGTTAATTGATGTAAATTTTAGCTTGATCTTGCTTAAAATTTGCCTTTGAGGGTTCACCACGAGATGTTTTCCGAAATTCGTAAGAACGGAACTAGAATGAGAAGCACTCTTTCCATTTAATTTCAGCGATGAAAATCCTAGATATGAGGGACAGAGCAAAGAAGTACTTTTTGATCAATCAACAAAGAGCACAACTGGATGCAATTCCCTAAACCATTCCTTTCAAGCATTCACAAACTTTAATATGCACAATGCATGTTTTTCTTTTCAGGTTCTCTTAATGTGACTGATGCAATAAGAAAAACTAATGCACAAACGATTCAGAACTCTTTTCATAAAAAATGACGATTTGCGACAATTTCTTTTAAAGGGAAAGGAAGACTATACGACACTTTCGATTTTAAAGAAATGAAGATTTTCGACACTTTAAATGAAAATACAAATCAAATGCACAAATAAATCAATCGATTATTTGTGAAGGAAGACTTTACGACACTTCGTTTTTCACAAAATCAATCAATCGAAACTACTTTTCGACAATGGACTGCAAATGATAAAGCAAATACATAAAAAAAACACTCAATAATCCAGTCTAAATCAGGTCAAAACAAGGAAACAAATACTATTTTCAGAGACAAGACCTTATCTATATCAACAGGCAATTCAAATAGCTGAAAATTGACTAAAGGATTCAGCTCCTAGATGGGAAAACTGATCCTAAAGGGATCAGCGTAGGGCATAATTAGAGACAGTGCGCTGAATCGCATTGCGTCTCATGTAGAGGGTGCACTGCAATGCACTGTGTCAATTACAGAACTGCGCCGATTAAAGTAAGACAATTTTATACTCAAAACTGACTCAATTTTCAGTGAATTGAAGTTGAATTCGATGAATAACACAAGGTACAGTATGTCAAAGTGTTTTAAGAGATTGATAAGCTACTATAAGGGATAGGATCGTTCCCCAATAGAGTCGCCATTTTATTTTGGGCAAATTTAGTGTTTCTTCAAACGCCTAACCCTCTAGACCTACTAACTAGTTTAGAAACAACATACAAAGTAATTCGTCTCTTTTCCTATAGTTAACAGATAAGAGAAAGAAGAACAAAGGTACCAACCTGTAACTTTCACTCGATCCCTCTCTCCTTTGACCGATTTCACCACTCCTTTCCGTACTTAACTCGCTCGGAAGGTACCTACACACAAGCTGAGACATGAACCCATCAAAGCATACAATAATGACGATCTGTTAACTAAACATATCATTGAATCAAGAATACAATATACATCATATATAAACACATGAATGGAAAAAACTGAGAATTCTTTATTAATAGAAGGAAAGATTACAACCCATGTAGATGCATGCTTGATTCAGTGTCATCCTTCCAACTTCAAACCCTTCTCTCCTCATGAACTAACAATTTGACATCATCACAATACTCTTGCAAATCTCACTCAAACAACATTTCCTTAGCTCAAGAAGTTCCAACCTAGACCAAAATTTGAATGCTTGGTCAATTTATAGATGAATGGAGGAGATTAAGCCATTAATGGCCCTCATAAATGCTTTGCCAAAATTGGGAAGTGGTACCATGGAGGAAGGGATAATGGATTAAGGTTCATTCATCCTCTTCCTCATCGAAAAGGAGCTCAATCCCTCCGGAAACTTCCAAAAGCATCCATTGGATGAGGAACCCAATGGATTCATTTCAAAAATTTCATGAATCTCACTCAGTGCAAGTAAAACAAAGGCTTGGTGCAATGCATATCACCCAGACAATGTAGTTCTTGCAATGCATTGCAGCCTGATAAAGGGCCGCCTGCACTGATCTCTCTAGGGGCATTTTTTGGATGAATGGTGACATGGAAACTCTTGGGAAGCAAGCATGATGTAGATTGACTTCATTAGGGAATGAAAATAGCTAAATTAGGGATTGATGGACCCTAATAATACGGATCTGGAAGCTAGGGCTGATGTGCCCAAATTGTTGTTTATCTAATAAACAAAGGGCCTTCAATTTCCTTGGATGGTGGTATTCCAGAGGAGGCATGGACAGGTAAAAAGGTAAACTATTCATTTTTAAATACTCTTGGTTGTGAATCCTTTGTCCACATTAATAAAGAAAATAGAACAAAGCTTGAGGCAAAATCAAAGAAATGTACCTTTATTGGATATGGTGTTAATGATTTTGGTTATCGCTTTTATGATTATGAAAAACACAAAATCATTAGGAGTAGAGATGTCATATTCAATGAAAAGGTTTTGTATAAGGATCAGATGCAAGAAAAGAAACAGGAAAAAAACACAGAGAAAACAGAGTGCTTGATGAGATCACAGAAAAAGTGGTGCCTAAAAATCATAATGATCAATAGCCAGAAAAACAACAGCAACAAGCACCTCAAACACCCGAAAGTGGTGTTAGAAGATCTACCAGAATAAGTAGACCCCTGAACGATACTCTCCTTCATTATATTATGTATTGTTGACTGATTCTGGTGAACCAAAATGTTATGAAGAAGCAGTTCAGATAGAAACCAAGAAGAAGTAGGAGCAAGCCATGAAAGAAGAGATGGACTCCTTAGTACATAACCAGACTTGGGACTTAGCCAGGTTACATGCAGGTAAATCAACTATTCGACACCTAATCCTCTATGGGTTGGTGTAGAATGTGAACAACCACTAGAGTCGAAGAGACCCGGGGATGTCGAACCCAATGGTCACACAAATGTACTATAAATGTATATCATGTCAATAATAATGCATTCAATGTTTTATCATCCACTTTCATTGTTTACATTCCATGTGACTTTAACATGGTATCAGAGAAGATACGTTCATAATCTGCCCAATCTTTTGTGAGTCGCTTGTTTTTGTGGCCTGTGTAAACTTGCGCATCCCTGTGTCTCTAGCTATTTGTGTAAGGTTTCAAGGTTTTTTCACGTGTATTTTTCCCACCTTGGTGTTGTTATGATGCTAAGACCAAAATTTTAAATGTAAGATAGTTGAATTTTATGCATTTCGATGGTAAATTTATCGGATTCATTCGACAACGTAGGATTTGACAGTGGATACCTATTTTCCAATTTTGAGATGGCTAGTTTGAAAGGGTATTTTTAATTGGAACTTTATAGAATCTATGTTGCTTTCTACATTTGGGCAATGACTGAGGTGTAGAGGCTAACATTCTAGCCAACTTCCAAGAAACGCTCTTTAGAACCCTAATGCTCTTTCTTCAATATCAATGTCAGTCTTTCAATTTTATGTTGGGTTGGCGCCTTTCCTTAAAAAAAGCTGAAAAAGTTACTCAAGTCTTTGTGCATGTCTAGCATCTACCATTATGTGACCTTCTATGACTTGAGATAATGCCAAATTCTTTGCCCTCTCTCTAAGCAGTTCAATGCCTCTGCTCCCCAGGCAACCATATTTGCTACCACAATCTCAGATGCATTTCTTGTGCCATCACAATGTTAAAATTTCTGTTTTCCCACCCCGGTTTTCAGTTTCTCCTTATTTCTCCCATGTAGTTAAATGCCCTTTCCCATAACCATACATTCAACAATGCTGAAAAAAATAAATTTGCTGAAAACACAAATTCTGGAAAATTTACAGAATGTTGGAAATTGCATAAATAAAAATCAGCGATAATAAACAACCATTAAAACACATTAAAACACTGATATTTGTGGTCAACGTGACCCTGGAAAAACCCCCTACAACTCTTGGGGAAAACCAGTTTGAGAGCTCTTATTTATTTCTGAAAAATGTCTTTTTACAGTAAGAGAAATATTCAGCAAAAAATCAGCAAGTAAACTTTTACAACTTATCTCAGCCTTGCTGAAAAACTGCCCTGCTGAAACTTCGCTGTCGTTACTCCGCTGCTGATACTCCACAACTCACTGTCCAGAAATCTCCCTTGCTCTCTTGCTCTCCTTCTCTCAATCTGCTCATGAAAGAATTGAATCGAATGTGATCTTTTCCTCCTTTT